>JWZT01000504.1:6238-27970 GCA_000827895.1 Thelohanellus kitauei
CTTGCTAGACATTTTTAAGAATATACGCATTTAATGTAACGAATACAGAAAACCTCAATGAGATCTAAATCCTAGAATATCGATATTCAAGAAACAAAAAATACAATAATCAAACAAAGTCAAAGGTATTTTATTGATAGTGAAAACCGGTATCCGTTAATTGCAATTGAATTGGTGAATTGTTAAAATAAGTTTATGATTTATTCTTAATTATGCGAAGTTGCAAAACCTCAAGAGACTTAAGATGATACCATTGTAAATTCATTTTCGTGGAAGGAAAGAAAATTAGCCAAACAAGCAAACATTGGAAATTCTTGAATCTACAGTTAGAAAGAAAGTGAAAATTTTCAATGAGACTGCAACAACTGATGACGTTACTGGACACGGAGGAAGAGCTTTAAGACTTGCACCATATATCCTAGTTGAGGTTGACAGAGCTCATCGAAGATAACTGCCAATACTCAACAGACGATTTTTTTAGAGACCTTAGATTGGATATTCATCCCATCATCGTTTGGAGATAATCAAAAAACCTAAATACAGGCCGAGGTTAGTAAGGCGTTTGTCTGTATTAAAAAATGATGCATGTGTTGAAGTTAAATGAATTGATGCTTCTAATTTGTAACTGAATATTCCTCCTAATAGACGATACCACAATGTTATTTACATTGATAAGATCCCTTTTAGGCTTCGCTTACTTATTTCTAGTGGTTATGAGAAGAAAGAATACCCGCCTAATGCGTTGTTCCAGCATTTCGAGGTTCAAATATTTCAATTATTTTGACCATAAATTATTTAAATGTCGTAAGTTAGGAAGTTGTTTTATGGTGATGAGTAAATTCTCAAATTTTCTATTAGTTTTAGAGATGTGTGAATTCTTGGCGATCTTGAAGACTTAGATTTGACCATGCATAACGTTAGATTCCCCAGCACATAATAGGTTACAAGAAAATTATCTATATAATGTAAAATTTCAACCAAAATATAGTCCGCTCATTAACCCACGAGAAGAATCTTCCAAAATCAAGAATGATATACGTAGGAACGATGTTTTGAGGGAAAAATGATCTTAATCAATGAAGGAGACTCAATCATCCTCGTTTCGCAAGTGCATCTGTCAAATTATATGATGAATTGAGTATTTCTTCGATTATTATTTTAATCAAAGTGACATAAATAGACAATAAAAAGCATATCATATATATTTTTTCTCATTTTTTCCCTAAAATGTCTAGATATCATCCAATAACAACAATTGTTACTATTTCCCTGATACAGCGATGTTCAGCTAATTTTCCTCTCTTCGGTGTGAGGCTTAAGTTTTAAAATGTCGTGTAAAATGACAAAATCAAGAAAATTCTATCAATGCAGAGGGAAGATATTTTTTGCTTTAACTGAAGGATGCGACGTTCTAATCTAAAAATTTTAAACGAAGTTAGATATCTAGTTAAAATTTTCTTTAGCCAAAGGAAAAAACGTTCAAATGTTCCCCATCTATATGGCGTCGGTGGAAGCAGAGCACGAAAATCTATTACGTTTATAAAAAAAGAAGGGAATGAGAGGAAACTTACAAAAGCTGGAAACCATGAAGGCATTTAAAACAACGCCAATAAGGAATTAACCTGTGATATCCTGGAAGATTGTAAACACACGATTCTGTATATGTGGAATATTTTCAATGATAGGAAGAATCGTACTATATCTCGATCAACAGCAACCCGCTGTCTTAAAGAGTTTTATTACTCTCTTATGATTAGTAAGATGATTCCTGAAATGAGGAATGATCCATTCACGATTAGTGTGAGAAAGGATTCTGCTGTGAATTTTTCTCTAATTGCTGCTGATCGTGAAAAGATAATATTTATAAATGGAACCGGATTTAAGGTAAATGTGGTCAACAGATGTGGATGATCACCGAAATGGGGTTCCAGCAACTAGGACCATACTGCCATTACGAATGAAAAATTATTCAGTCTGATGTACAATGTGCTAAATAGGTCTTAGGCCTTAAAATATCTCAGAGACCCTAGAATGCTAAAATCTTTGAGGGATATCTAATGGAGATTTTCTAATTGTTAACGGGCGATAAATATCCGGTGCTTGTTTGGTGATGAATAATGTTGCGTTTCATAAAACAAAAATAGTTCGCAATATCATCATCGCTTTCGACTATTCATCTTTATTTTTGCCTCCACATAGCCCGTTTCTTAATCTTGTCGAACATTTATTTTCTAAATGGAAATTAAGTGTGAGGTAGAGTAATTTAAGAAACGTGGAAGAACTTCTGAAGCAATCAAAAGGGGATTGCCTAACAACTTCATCTGATCGCATGGGATTTTTTGAAATACATAAATTTGTTGGCATGAATGCATCCAAGTACAATCGATTGAAACATAGATATCTAAATTTCCATTTTATTATTTAACGTTTTCAAAGCCCTTTAAAAAATTTTATAAATTACTGTAAAATTTAAGCTACGCGCCGTAGAGAGAACAATTGCTTGCATAGTTGTGAAAAATGGCTGACCACGGGTGTAATGTTATCAAAATAATCCGTCAATAATTTCGTCCCGGTTCGCCAACTCAGCATTAATGGTAGGCGATTTATATTGCAAAATCGTTAAAGTCACACTAAGTGGTAAATGGACATTCAAACCAACCAAACAGTATAAATAGATTGTGCTAAAAACGTGTAACACACATGATATTTTTTAAAACAAAAATATTGTTAAAAAATACTTGGTTGTTGAGATACATCCCAATCTCGAATTGCGAACAAGACATGCGCGCGCAATTTTTGACCTGGTTAAAAAATACCCATTCTTGCACTTTAAAATCTTCCATGAACTGCAGGGCGAAAAATACCTTTTTCAATATTTGCTTTCAGAGTATGAAAATAGGCGACAAACGGTTCGTCCAGCTCCTTGTATTATACGAACAATTACTTCTATCACCCCTAGGCTAGACATGTGTGGTTCAAAGTTTTCAAATGAATCACTCATAAGTAATGATATATGACGAAACATTCGTTTAAAAGAGCCATAAGCTATAATATAATCCTTGTGTGTTTAGAGGACAAGAGAAATACAACTAATTCTGAGAGAAGACTGTGTAGTTTAGGGCCAAGTTATAATTTTCCGCAAAGCTGCACTGCTCAAATTCTGGCCCTAGTCAAATGAGGTTCGAGAGTCTGAGTATACATGTGAGGCAACATGTGAACTAATGGCAAATCGACTATTAATTTGAGTGATCATTGATTTTCTAAGTTTGACTACAAAATTTCTATTTAAAATCGCTTTACTGGACTTCCTGGCTCCATAGACATTTAAGAGAATGATTTGTGACATCGGTTAGGTGTAAAAATAGTTAATGGGAAAATAGTTCAAAATATTTGTTAACTGATAACTGTTGGTTTGTCTCGGCCTGTAATTAGCTTGATATTAGTTAATTGGTCAGCGAGGTGGATTAGATCCGAAAGTGCCTCCTGAGTTTCCACAAACATCTTTTCAAAATCCTTCTCGTAGTGTTCAACATAAATTCTGATTGTGGCTCCTTGACTTCCAGTGCCGCTCATGCGAACAACTATTCGGTCTTGATTCTCAAACATGATTCTGTACCCCTGACATCACAAGGTGAAATACTTGATTAAACGACGATGAATGGTCGACAGGATCCAAATACTGGAAATTATCAGCACGAGAAACACGAGTAGTTCGGTTATGAGTTTTAAATTCTCTCCCTTGTATATCGGAATCTATTAGAATTTGCAATGTTTGAAGAACTGCTTGACCCTGCTCACTTGACAAGTCCTCATAGTCATGCCTCCCGATGAGATATAAAGTACCTTGAATAGTAGTGTCGGCCGAATTTCCTCCAGTGGTCACACATAATTTCACTCACAGACTTTCTGTGATATGCCAGAACGGATAGCCAGGCTAGGTTATCAAAAGCGTTGCCTAAACAGACCCAAATCCCGTCCTTTTCCCTAATGTGGGTAGAACTGCCCCCAAAGCTTTCTTCTCCACAAATATCCACCTTCCCAGCGTCCATTAGATTGCAAAAGAATTTCCAACCTTTGTTGTAAATCTAACCTACCAGTAGGCACCTCGTAACACTCACAGGTTCTTCCACACTCAATGGACAAGAATTCGGCGACTTTGTCGAGAGCACAACTGGTCGGCATACTCCTGGCCAGACCGTTAAGATGCCCTTTCTTCTTAAAATAGGGTATGCACTTCAACGCACTGGCGGATATGACAGCCACCGTGTCTGAAGGCGAAACATAGAATCCGTTTTTGCCAATAATCATACAACGATCCTTCATTAGGTAAAGACTCACTGCATCTCCGTCGAAAGAGGCTCCAAACTCACATTCTTCGTCCACAATTTTCTGTATAAAATCTGCGGCATAAAAGGGGTTAGGGTCGGGATGCAGACCTCCAAAATCGGCCAAGGGAGTGCTGTTTTTAATATATTCCTCAGGCAAGCCCATCACATCCCGAAAAATACTGGTGCAATAGATTCCGGCAACTAAAATTAACAAATACTTGACTCCCGTTTCTTGAATCGATGCATATTTTGGTTGGTTTATCACCCAAACCCTTATCAATAAAACTCTTGATAAATTCAAAATCAAAAATCGTTTGCATGTAGCTCACATAATCGATAACGGCATCGATCACCTCAACCTCAAAGGTTCTCACTTCACCATCCAGATGTTCCACCTGGTACTCCAAGCTCGAGATGTTTCGGAGGTCTGGAACCAGATAGGGGCATATGTAGTAGCTCTTCAGCTTTTTCGACGTCTCGAAAATGGCATTGGTGACACTTTCAGGTGCTCCGCCTGTTTATTACACGATCAACCTCCCGTTTGGACGTTATATTTAATTCCAAAATCACCCTCTGGTCCACCTGGATTATGACTGGCAGTCAATATGAGTGCTCCGGTGGTTTGAAATTTCTTAATAAGATGTGAAATTGCTGGTGTCGATCCTAAACCGTCCTTGCAAACCATCACTTTCCGAAACTATATCAAGCGAGTTTTACCCTATTGGCAGCAGCCATTTGGACGGACTTAATGGCCACCTCTTTGGTTAAATATCGTCCATCACCCCCGATTATCAAGCATCCTGTTTCTCTGATCTCGGGGTAAATATTATCGAATATGGATTGTAAAAAATTTTCGGTATAGTCTTTCTGGGTGTAAATTTTGCATCTCTTCCTCAACCCTGAGGTTCCTGGATTTTGATCCAAGTAAGGAGTAGTTTGAACACACTTAACAAGGTGGTTTGACATTTTCTGACAACTTACAACAACAAATGGGTGGGCGTATAAAATCAATTCATTAAAAATCGGAAACCGAATCTGATAATTGAATAATTCAAAAGGGATAACAAGTAACAAATCAAAAATCCACACCTAAACAGCGAATTTTGAGTTAATCCCACTCATTCTCATAGCAACTTCTATAAAACAAAACTTGTTTAAAGCCGTGATCGAATGGGATCAACAGAAGGGCAGTTTTAGCAATCAACTATTTAGCCCAATCGGAATCTCGCAAACTTATGCATACAGTGCTTCAAACATGCCAAATATCCTGAGAGACCCGACCGAAAATGCAGTCAATTTAACCCATCATGTCATATTTCAATCATCTCCCAAAATATCAGAAATATACAGTTTATTTGAGTTTACATTTGACAAATTTCGAATAAATGCCACGGCATCTATGAGCACAGATTGATTTAAAAATAATAAGACATTTTACCTCTTGAAAATCAGATTTGGAGCGCGCTTTTTATTATCCATGCCGCCGCGGCAAATACAGGGTATGACACCTTATGTTGAAGTCACAAATGGTTTAGAATTCTCATAATTTGTTCATTAGGATAAATTTTTACTCAAGAGAAAACCTCTGTTACAATGATCGCGTCTGTCGCTTCTTAGATGGGGATAAAATGATTTTGGCTCCGACTCAAAAATGGAATGGGAGGAAGGACTTAAGGTCATATAAGGGCTCTGTTTTTTGTGAATCACCAAACAACGAAATGAAGAAACTATACATAACAGATTTCTGTCTGTGGTCTCGGGCTATTTTTCCATCAGAATCGCATAAGTAAATTTATCTCAAAAAATTATGGTGCGATTCACCTCCCACTGCATAGGGTGCAGTTAATCATTTTTATATCATAATTATAGGTTAATAATTAAGGTCCTGTTTTAAGGCAGGAATGAGCTTCAACCCCTAAAAGAACAGATTGTTTCTTTTGTATTGCCTCCATATTGATGATGAATGTAAAATCTCTAAATTAATGGTACTGAAAGTATGGTGTCATCTCTACTATCCGGTATGATAAACTGCTAAAATCGACAAATCTAGCCTCTACTAGTTTGGTGGATAGTTTGGATTCATTCTGAAAGAGGCCTTGATGAAAGCCAAATTGAGATATTGAAAACAATCGGTAGGCGTAATCATACTACATAAAATCTCGGCGTGAGACAGGTCTCTGTAGATTGTCACCATCATCTGTCGATGATATGACTCCTGAAAAGATGGGTAAACACTTCAGAATAGTCATTTTTATTCGATCTAATTAGGCCTCTTATTGGTTAATGAGTCCAGAATCTTGTCATTGTTGTAGACTATCGAGTATTGCTGATTAGTTTTATGATCAATCTATGCTACAAAGGCAAAAAAGTCGGGCTTAGAAATACTCCAATGGTAACCGTATCCCCAACTTCTTCCTAAACGCAAAAATTTGTAGGAAATCAATATTAATCAAACGCTAATATCATACAACAGTCTTGAAGGACATATTAACTTATAAAAGAATCTTTATTCAGCCAGAGACTGGCCATTTTCTAACTAGCAGCGAATAGAGGGATCCCAGACAGGTGTTAAATCTTCGAACGGGATAGTTTTATTTATACAAAACGGGGTTTCGTATTCAGCAGAAAGTCCAGATGGTCTGTACTTTACTTATACGGGTTTAGACTCTACCAGAGACGACATAATAAAAAAACTAGTTGAAATCAATTTGGAATGTTGAAGAACACGGAAAATGTATTATCTGGTTTATCTAAAGCTTGAAAGCGATGACGGCACCAGTAGAAAGAGTAGATTATTATCGATTTATTTGGTGTTTCTCAGAAGATTATATAATTTTAAATCGCTGATGATATTTTCTTCAAATGAACGCACGGCAATTGTGTTTTCGGTTTAGAGTTATATAAATATGAATCGGATTGTCAGTAGAGTAGTTCGGGATGGTCCAAGAATATCATTTCAAACAGTAATTGTATAATACTGATAACTTATTGGTAGTTTTCGAGAGAGAAGGGTACTTTTGAAAGAAACGGTCTCGTTAGAGTAGTGTTTTCTTGGTTTTCGGTAATCAGGGGATAACATGGCAGATGAATATGGTTTTATGTCTAATATCATGACTTAGATTGATTATATCATTGAAATGATTTTCGAAAAGTAAGTAGTTCTTGTTCGTGGTGTAAGAAATCCAGATTTGTAGTATTCAAAAGGTAAAAATCAACTAGACGATTCAATGTTGTTATAATAACATCATTATGAACACTGTGGGCTATCTAAATATTGGGAAGTAATCTAAAAATCGACGGAACTTAAGAGTATTCGATTGCTTAGAATGAAAATCCAATTTCACATTTATCAGGTGAATTAATAGTCATCCGTGAGAAAAATTTTGTTTCTGGCATTTTTTTGGTGATTCTGGGTCAATGGAACATGTTCATTGAAAACACGGGTTGTATTCTCGACTTCATAAATTCTAAGTCTTCGAGATAAGTAGTTTGATCCGGGGATAGGGGTTTTAAGCCATAATTGACTCAAACCACATTTTTACGATACCACGATTCCAACGGTCTAGGGTTCAGGAAGATTTCTTTGGCAATTTTAAAGAATTCAATGTTAAACCAAACTGGTTTTAGGTGTTTTCGAGTCTGTTATTTTAAAATTTATGAAAAAGGTTATTTATCAAATTTTAATGTTCTCTGAATGTTTCATATAGTAGATACAGGGTTTGGCAATCAAAACCGTTTAACGTGACAATCAAAAAAGTTGTATTTTAACAACACTGTATTGGAGGAACAATTTTCAAGTATATAGAAATCATTTTAATTGCTTCAAGATATCGTTTCTGACAAAATTCGACTGCATATTATTAGGGTGCCGTCTGTGATGGAGAAGCCGTTTAATTAGAACCTCCAATTGTAGGAGTACAATAATTGTTGATGTAGTTGAAAAAATAGAGGGATAGTAAAGTAGCCATAAAATTAATCAAGGATTGATAAATTAAAGTCAAATTATCTCCCGAAATCTTGCCTATTGTTGTGGAAATGATAAAAGATATAACCTAATCGGTGAGGAACGTCAGACAGTCTAAATATAAGTTTCAAGATAACCACAGTTTGAATGTGGGTTAAAATGTTAAGATTTACAAATTAAATAACTAGTGTAATTTCCATGTAGCATTTTTATGAACTCAGTTGGTCTCTAAATTAAAAAATCGTTCACACAAAATTGGTTAATTAACAGGACAATGACCTTACTCAAAGAGTCATCTCATCTTGCATGCAAACCACTAGTGATAACCTAAATTATTATTTCCTACATCAAGAGAATTTTTTATATGCATGCTTGAACCTGGAAATTATAGATAGAGGGTAACAAAACTACTTTTATTTTCAACGTGTTATTTTGTTTATTCGATATTTGCTGGGTTGACTTTCATGATTGATTTTAATGATTTCAAAATCCGGCTTCATAATTATATCCGGAAAATCTGAGGCTGTAATTAAACTGTCTCACAACCATGAACTGTAACCCTGATAATAATCGTTGGATTTTGTCAGAAACGATGTCTCGAAGGAATTTAAATTATTTCTGTTACTTGAGAATTGTACCTGCAATATAATATTGTTAAAAAAGCATCAATTTGATTATCAAGTTTGACGGTTTCGACAATCCTCGGCGTTTGCTGTTTTTCATTGCAAAGCCCGGTATTTTAAATGTCGAAAATTAATTCTTTTGAATCTAAGTTATGATGAATTTTTACAATGTGTGCCATTGAAATATTAATTTTCAGGCCTTTCCGAGGGCGCATAGCGATCGAAACTCGTAGTTTGTTAATGTTAACCAATATTAGTCGAACGACATTACATTGTGTGATGCCTTGGTACAACTATCAATTTGTTTTTTTCACGTCTTCGATAATGTTGTGTGTTGAAAAATTTCACATTTTACCATAATATTAATAAATACGTCAAAAAACCGTAAATTGGAACTTACATATGGGATTCGGACATTTCCAATCGGAGTAAGTTTAAATGAGATCGGCACTTTCGAAATTTGGAGGTAAGAACAATGGTTATATGTAATTATTTTTCGATCTTCGAGAACGTTTTCAATAATTTCAGTCTAGATTCATTAATTCCAGTTACAACCGAAACGTGGGCTAAAAACAACACTACAACCAATTCCGAAAATAAAACATCAGCTTTCCAAACACTTAGATTGTTGGAGAATCTTTACATTAGATGGCAAACATTCCCTTAGATATTACGAAAACTGACTTTAAGTCCTCATTTTCTAAATCATGATCGATGTCGGGACGCTTGTAAAGTTAGATCAGAGTTGGAAGACGACAGGGGATATTGTTGAGACAATTCAAGCAATATAAATTATAATGAACAGTGACTGAATCTCGTTCAACTTTTAACGTGTTTAGGTCACGTTTTAACATATTTGACACATAATCGGCGAACTTTGACGATAAAGAGCGCGTTTTTGCTCAACTACTCTTTTGTCTGTTTTGGATCAAATATGGTGATTTTGAATATAGCTGTCGTAGGATGCTTGCATGGAGAAATGGACAAAATGTACAGGGATCTAGAGGATTTGGAAGAAACTCAAAATTTTTTAATTGATTTGGTGATATGTTGCGGAGATTTTCAGTCAATTCGTAACGAAACGGACCTAGCTTCAATGGCTGTAATTAGGAAACATCGAAAAATGGGTGATTTTCACAAATATTATACAGGGAAGGCTACTGCGCCTTACTTAACTATTTTTGTGGGTGGTAACCATGAATCTTCGAATTATTTGTGGGAACTACCGTTCGGCGGTTGGGTGGCCGAAAATATATACTACATGGGTTATTCCAACGTGATCGAGTTTATGGGTATCAGAATTGGAGGTTTGAGTGGAATATACAAGAGCTATGACTATGCAAAAGGGCACATCGAAAGACCCCCATTTAATGATAATTCAATTCGCAGTGTTTATCATATCAGGCACTTCGATGTCACGAAAATGAAAATGATGAAAGATATTGATATTCTAGTATCTCATGATTGGCCAAATGGCATTTGGAATCATGGTGACTGCAAAAAACTCCTCCAAATCAAAAAACATTTTACCAAAGACATCAGAGAAAATAATTTTGGATGTAAAGGTTTAATGGAAGTGTTAAATACAGTCAAGCCTACCCATTACGTATGTGCCCACATGCATGTTTATTTCCCTGCCACTGTAAGTCACGGCGACAAGGATACTGACTTTATGGCTCTCGATAAACCCATCCATGGGCGAAAATATTTCGACATCCTTAACATTGAAAGCAAATCTGATTCAAAGTTCATTTCATACATTCCAGAATGGTTGGCTATAACTAAATTATACGCTGCTCATCATTTCAAAGAATCGAACCAACTACCTAATTTCACTTTTCCTGACAAGGCGTTTGTCGATAGCATTGTTGAGAAGTTTGGCGATCTCGCAATTCGGCCTTCTACATCTCTCGGGTCTAATCCAAAAGAAAATTTAAAAGAAGAACTTGGCTTCAATTCTCAAACTGAAGATTTTTGCAACAAATTGAAAATCAAGAACCCTTGCAGTGCAAACCGTAATCTTTTTTCTGATTTAGCTGAGAATCTGATCCAGGAAAAGAATTCCCCTTCCAAATCAAAAGAATAGCACTAAAATTTGTTTAAACAGCCTTTATTTTGAAATGCGATTGAAATTTTTATCATTGAATTTATCTGGACTCCATTTTTATTCTGATACCCGAACCCCCCCCCCTCCACCCACCCGTCCTATTCTTTATTAACAAAGATGGATACATTTTGTGAACGATTAGATCGAGCAAATTTGTTATCAGATAATGAAAACCCTGTCTGAAATTTAAGGTAAATGATGGTTAATTTCTCAACAGTGAATACACAGCTGGTTATATTGGTCAATCTAGCTCATTAAGATGGGGTTCTTTAGTCCTGATTCGAATAGTATCACATCTGGGAATTTTCAGAATCGCTAAAATATCTTTAAAATTTTATCAGCTACAGTTATTGTCCTTATTTATCCATGGGCCAGAAATGTATCAAAGAATTTTGAAGCTTAAACGAGTCAAACAAATAAGTACAACCAAATTTCTATCTTTTTACAATCTAAAACGCAATGATCTTATCGATATTTCAACCCTTGTTCAATGTGAGTCAAATTCGGGGAAATTCACATATATGTCGAACAGATTATCAAATCAATCTTTGTAAAATTTAGGTATAACATGCACACCACTCGAGTCCAAAATATGGAGTGGAATACAAATAAAGTTATTTCTTCCAGATGTGATGGCCCATACTTTGATTCTAGTGAACTCTTGGTCTGAGTGCATCGTCTTGATCATTTTTCGATGGAGTTTTCCATATTTCCACGTGGTCTTATTGAATGTTTCATTGAGGTTTCAGGTGGAGTCATCGCGATATTTCAACAATAAAATAGAATTGGATGAATCTGAGACTGCTTCAAAATTTGTATTCTTCCCGAAATTTACTGGAAAAGATTTATAATTGTGCTGAGATGGCATTATCGATGATCATATGCATACGTAAAGCGTTAGAGCCCATGGTTGCGCCAAAAAATATTCATAGACTTAATTTAGTAAAATTATGTTTGAATGCCAGGCTTGTTTGATCACTGAACCTCAATTAAGAAAGAGTATTCTTCAGTCATTTTTCTATTTGACATATTGCTTCTATTATTTAATTTGGATCCATACATCACCTACAAAATCAAAAATATTAATTCGGATGTCGTGGTCTTGTAATCATCCCAAACATAGTTGTTGGTTAAAATTATTGAAAATTCGAGTGTCAGATCGCTTTGGGTTCATTCCACCATATATGTTGTACAACGCATACGTTTTGCCCCAACTCATGGTTTTAATATCCAGGTTTCAGCTAAAATGCTAAGAGCGAATTTCTTGGAGGGTGGATTTTGCAGAGGTATTTCAAGATACAGGCGATGAGAAGGTAACAGAGTGGCATTTAAGTTTTAAGTAAATTTTCGACAGTTTTTGGTGAATCACATAATTAAAGTCTAAAAAACCGCACATTTCTCAGTTTTGAAATTTAAAAAAATTCAGTCCGAGTTGGTACTGTGCTTGGTTAGAATTTTTAATTAAATGTGATACCTGGTGGCATATTTTTTTCGGTTCAAAGTTTGAAAAAAAACTCCAGTGGGTATGCACAGAATGTATTTATTAGACCTGAAACGTGGATTCAAGAAAAAAACTTCAATCGTGTGCATTCGGATAGTCGGGTTTTCCAATCCTGTTCAATGTCAAGCGATGATTCAATTTCTAGTACGCCGATGGACCAAGATATGATGAAGTCGAAAATTTTAGAAATTTCAGAGACAATGAAACTGAAATCTATGATAATGATTGCATGCTATCAAAAAGCATGGAACGTGCAAGAAAATGGGAGTTAAAATCCTTCAAAAACTCTGCTCGTAAAGATGATTTCGAACTAAAACATTGGGAACCAGTGAATTCTGATAATTATAACTCTCAAAATCCATTCGCATTCATCTCAAATGTATTAATAAATTCAATCAGATAAAATACCCTCCAGAAATTGACCAAGAGATTTATGAAGTAAGTCAAAGGCTCCATTCCTTTACACTCCAAACTTCTAAAACCAATAATTGATCTGATGTTAAGTCTTCGATCCTTAATCTTGACAAAGTAACAAATATCATCATCGGGGTTTTAGTAGCTAGGTGGAATGAGCTATAGAAAGTTGTTTTTAAAAACTTGAACATATATCCCCATCGGCTTTAAGCCGTTTTCGAACAGTTAATGGTCATGTTTACTTATTGGAACTGTCACATAATATTAACAAGGGCTTCATTAATTTGGTTTCTGAAAAACATGAGAATCATTTCTTTAAATACACGAAATATTCTTATATTTATACTGTTTGGTATGGTATGTACTCTTCTGAGACGTTTTGGACCAAAATATATTTTCTGATCCACTTATAAAATTATCATATTAGAGAATAGGTCAACGGTTTCAGAAATCCTTACTGTGTCTAACAACTCTCAGTTCTTCTGAATTAACCGTTTGATTCAATTAATGGTCTTCTAAGTTTTTTTTAACGCATCTAGTTTCACAACAGGTGTGGTGACGTATTTTAAAACTAAACAAATTCAACCTTTAATACGCAGTTGATGCAAGTGGGAATACCATCTTCAGGGTGATCATCACCAATAGGAAGGTTATTGAATGTATAAAATAGAAAATCGTGTGATTTAATCAAAATCATATGAAAAATCCTTTTGCCTTTGAGGAATTAGGTATAGAAATTTTGTAAGCATTGCGAATCAATCACTTTTTGAAAAGGACGATTCTGGTTTTAGCTCATCGAGATATTCCAAAAAGTTTCTGATAGATTTAAAATGTAAACTGCAGTTCCCATATAAAAAATAGAGGCTAAAATAAACTGCACATTGTAAAATGTTTGTGGCGTTGGCCCTTTCTTCCAGAATTTTCTATTGTGTGTTTTTAAGGGAGGATCGAAATCTTTAATGTTTTGTTTTAAAAATGGATTTTTTAAAAAAGTAAAATTTAGCGGTATTTTCAACATAAGGATTGGAGTCTTGAAACGACGAACTATTTTTTGGAATTGTGCAAGTAATAAATGAGTAATCCAGAATTTTAGAGCTTAATTTTTTCGTTATTACTGATCGACTCCTCATTAAATACCCAGAAGTAATATATTTTTCGATGAGTTGGATCTGAGTGTGTTAGATCTGAAGGAGAGATATGCAAATATATGCCATATCTTCAGACAGGCAAGAATTGACACTAATCTTGATATCCTCAAATCGAATACCATTGACCGTCTTCGATGTTGATGTTGAATACGGAGCGAAAGTGCGGCACTACATCGATTTATACCACCAACAAACACATGAAGAGGTTCACGTTTTATTTTGTTCAGCTCGAGCAAGAATATATAAATTATAACAAAACTACTGCTATGTTAATTGAAATACAGAAAAAAATGGAAGAAGAAACGATCCACAAAGAAAGCTCTTCGTCCTCAGAAGAGCCTGAACCATGCCCAATTCCACCACTTAGTAATCAAGATCGACGTTTTGACACGAGACGAGAAACCAACACCAGGAGCATCGAAAATGGGAGCCATGGCCTACCTCACGCAAGAGAGTATTAGTTAAAATGTAACAGGATACGTCCACCCCCTCCCAAAAAAGTCAGATTGCCTCAGAAACGATCTACTAGTCATGCTGATTCACATAGCACCATCACCAACCCCGTTGATAAGATTTTGAACACCTACAACAAGATCTATCAGTTATACAAGTTTCCAGACACGAAGACACCTGGACTCAGTGCTAGAAGCCAAAGAGTGGGAGATTTTCTAAATCGAGCATAAAATTCCCCAAAATGTTGGGTCGAAAAGAATTAAAGCACTCAACTACGCATTATACGTCATGAATTACAGTATGATCGCGTTTTTATCCCTAAAATTTTAACGAAAAAAGACCTCCTAATGATCGAATAATCCAGAGCCTGACACTCAGATTTTCACTCAAACAACAAACAATTCTCCTCGGCCACAAGAAGATCAATTAAGGGTAGCTTTGTCAGAACGGATAATCGATGATTAGGAGAACATCATCCAATACAAATTGTCTGAATTTGCTACGTGGCACTTAGCAAACGATTTGTCAGAACCAGCTTTATTTTCCCGCAGTCCTAAAAATCTTACCTGTATTAAAGTGAGCATCCCAGCCATTTTTTTAGAAATGTTTAACGAATAATAGAAATAAAAGGCAACCTATGATTGATTCTGGAGCTCAATCATCAATGCTTAAATGTCTTAATCATACAGTATGATTTAAGCTGGCGGTTCACATAATAACGATTAAATGTCAATTTTATTTTTTCATGAATGCTATTAAAAAGCTTAACACTTTATTTCAGATCAAAGTTTAATCACACCAAGTTCAAATGTAATCTTTCACCACTAAGGTTGGTTGCTACATTTATTCATTGGTTCATTGAGAACATGTGATTCTTAAACGCCCCCAATCATCTTCACCTCTTATGATAATGTTCAGCATCTGATATAATGGTTTTTATCAATAATTGTTAAAAAACCTCCTCAGTAAAAATTATTGACGATTCCATAAAACGAATTAAACCGTCCAGATTCTTTCGGTTCTCAAGTCTGATTTGTTTTTTTCATATTTTATACCCATTTAAATGCTTTCATCTAATGATTAGTTGTAACACCACCAGCGACAGTGGAAATATGTGACCTCTTTTGCACATTGAGGTTGCTTATGTAATGATTTAGGTCATATTTGATCTCATTATATGATTTAAAACAAGCCCTAGCTGCTCTCGAAATTGAATACAAAAAACTCAAGTAATTCTGAGGCTTTATAGACAAAAATATCACACCAAAAATCCAGGGAAACCATTCCCCCTTATAGGTCAGATATTAACTTAATTTAGATGAAGAAACAAATCCTTTCTGCGTTGGTCTCATCATTAACTCAGGTTACTTTAATAGATGATCCTCCGGTCAAGCATCCAACCGACGGTACTTCCCTTGAACCTACTCAATAGCATTTAACGCCAGTCATTTTAGTGGAAATTATTAATTTTTTATTGATACAAATTCGGATTAATACCAACATATGGACAACTTTTTATTTCCTCGAAATGCGTAAAAACAGACCTAGTTATCTGATATTGATAGTATTGAGGTTTCGACCACACTTTTGAACATTGGCCAGTTCATAAAAAATTGATTCATTATTTTTTGAGTATAGATTGCCTTCACGTATTGCATTTAACTCTTGAAAGGTCCGCTGAATGCTGGAAAATCCAGAACCGTGAATTGATTTTTAAACAACACAGCTTAAGCACCAATACCATTTGTCCATAATGATAGTTTGATTAAATATTAAGTAAAATTAAACCCCCAGAATTATGCATAGTCAATGGTTGTGCAGGCAAATATACATGGCATCGTTTCTCAGAATGGAGTAGTCTATCAACTATTAACTGTGAGGTTATAGTATAGGATAAAATATTTGTCAAGGTAATCTGCTTTCAAAATTTTTGGAAGGTGTTTAATGGGAGCCTTGTCTCAAAATGATCGGCGGGGCCTTAATAATAAAAGATTAAGAATAAATACTAACGATCCGAGAGAACAGAAAGGCCAATCGAAAAACATCAGATGTATCGAAATGGGCTGAGCATTCTAATGTTGACAGAGTCGTCTTTTTTTTTGACATGGTGATACGAACTTTCTCGTAAGTTAATATACAAAATAAAAAAAATGTATCATGCACCCACGTCACAGCTTCTCCTCGTGAAAGCTAAATAAATCATACGTTTTTTCGGATGACTTGATACGTGATATTATCGTATATTCTTGATATTACCCGAATGGTTTCGAGAAGAACCGAAACGGAAAATAGATGGAGCTTGGATTTTCTACTTCCGCCTTTTTGTTTGGAGTATTTCTGTGCTTGTTGTCAATCTTCTTATTATTCTACTATTTAATAAGAAATACCGGAAAACCAACAGGTTTATCTTTACGTTATAAGTTCCTCGGAGAAGAGCAAGAGACCTCCTGAATGCCCAGGAGCTCGATGAGTACTATGGGAATATTGAGAATGAAGAAGGTGTTTTGGTGATAAATTGTGTGATTTCAGTCCGAAGACACTGTGTCTACAACAACACGTAGATCGGAAATCAAAGCAAAGCGCAAAGCACTCCGCGAAGTATTTCTAAATTTAATAAGCTTGAACAAGAAACCCTCAAAGAACGAGCAAAGAAGCGTGAAGAGAAAGAAATGGCCTATCAGGAGAAACAACTAGCCCGGGAGCGTAAACGACAAGAGGAGGTATGATATTTATTTTGGCTATATCATTTATTTAATGGTTTTGTAAAGCATTTTACCTCCGTAGCTCCATCCCATATCACTTCCCTCGAATTGAACCCATTTATAAGAGACGATTAAAGTGATATCTGGTGTAAAAATATTTATCATCCATAACGATATTTTTCAATTGGGTCTTTTAAGTTCCTCTTTTAGGTATTACTTGATAATTTTTGTGGTAACTACCTCTACTTTCCCGTATTATCATTCAGAAAATGAACCTTCTATTTAATGTTTTATTTTTCTTTTGATCATTTTATAAATTAATGATTAATTCGTATTTTCGGAATCATCAACTAATCCAAAGTCATTCATTCTTAGATGGAATTGTGAATGATAATCACCTTTCATTGATATATACCACTCTTTAACCTAGTTGGAGCAACGCTTATTAAGGTAATCAACATTCATAAGAGAACAAGCATACAACTGGATTCATATACGTGCCTATAAACTTAATCGATCTTAGACTAAACTAGTGTGTGACCGATTGGATTTTGATGATTACATTAATTTGGAATTGAAAAATGCCCATCTTCTTTCTATTCCTTTGTATCGTCTTGGTAAAATTTTAACTATTTTATAAGTAGTTCCGATTCATTTCTCGTTTGAATCATTTCACATAATTCTTTCGTTTGTGTTTCAACTGAAATTTTCAGTGATTTACAAATTTTTTGGATGGAATTTTCGAACGCATGTGGTCTATCATAAAGTTAATCTCTTTGATCTTACCTTCTTTTAAGGTGGATTTTACCATAGAATTAACTAATTTTGTTGAGTTTGGGTCTTGAGTTTTTGTGCTTTCAAATAGTGCGCTTTTGAATATTACTTACGATAGGATGAAAAACGAAGATTGGAAAAAGAGGAGAGGGAGAAAAGGGAACATGAAGAATATTTAAGGATCAAAGAGACAATCGTTATTGAACAAGAAGGAGAGGATCTAGAGGAGCAGCAAGATGATGTTTACTCTTTTTTACATTATAGGAAACTCAGACGTTGACCGAGTTCATCAGCTTTATAACAGTTAATATTTTGAAACATTAAGGAAACAAAATTCGTTGAAGTCGATGCAATAGCCTCGCGTTTTGATATGACATCATCGGAGGTTGTTGACCGCATAAAAGATCTTCTTCAATCTGATCAGCTTCGGGGTAAGATTTTTTTCAAGAATATTAGGCTTTTTCGATAATCGAGGAAAATTTATTTACGTTTCAGATGATGACCTTATTAAAATATCCGAATATGTGAATTCTCGGGGAAGATGCTCACTCGTCGAACTTTCCAGTGCATTTGGGGACATTTTGAAAACAACCTCTTAAATTGTAATTTTATACATCTTAAAATCGTCATAACTTTGTATTTGTGGAAAAATTTTACCATGTTTCGACTTTAGTAGCATTAATAAATTAAAACAACCCCTCAAAAGTATTGAAGTCATAAATTTTATGCATTTTGAAGTTTAGTATCTGACATCTGGAAGATTAACATGTTTTTGAAACAATAATAAACAAGGTTATGCCGATCTTAACTATCTTACCTTCCATTTATACTTAATTTATCTTCTTTAACGAAGCGTAGATCCCTCCTTTGAAACACGGTTCAAGGTGATCTCACTATATTTATAATTACAAATCCTTTTACTTTCACTGTTTAAAATCTTAAAAATGTGACAGTTTGGTTTTCGGTGATCAATTCCACATTCATCATAATTCATATCCATTTTACACGTAAAAAACATACAGACTCTCATGAGTGGTAGCATATTGGAAAATACATTCGTGAAGGCTCAATAGTATCATAGCTCTCATAAATTAGCAATTAAAATAACATTTTGGTGCCTTTTTAAACTATATGTACCTGCTGTGTTGGTCATCGGGTTTAGTAAGGTTTAAATCAATAAGACCATGCTTGAATTATTTTATAATTTAGCCCTTTGACTGCTGAAAATGGGGCAGCAGATGAGAGATTATTTTAATGACACGTTTCTTAACTCTCAAAGAAACGGAAATAATCTTTTGGACATATATTTTTTATTCATCATCTACATTCCCAACATGCCCAATACATCTATAGATACATTGATCGATAGCCGATGGAATTGTTTAAATGACCCCAATCATAAATTTGATCGACGCAAATAGCTAGATTGGCTTATTTTCTGCAATAGTTCATGTGATCTTTCAATTATTGATAAGAAACTGAACTGATTAACGTATCAGTTATCCAGTTTTATATTCGATATAATTACGTTGTTCCATTAACATAAACTGAATTCGATTCTTACTCCGGATAACCGTTCTTACACTTTTACAGTTATTAAATCGCATTTAAAAAACATAGCTTTTTGACAAGGCAATTAACATTTGAGACCATTGGCCATCCATTTTAATGTTTCTACATCATACTGTGTTTTGCAGATCCTGTACGTGGTCAAGCCAAAAATTGGGAATAATCGATTATGACGATTGTTATCAGCAATCCCCATTTAATTGATTTTGTTTACACGTTTGTTACAAGAGCAATCAAAGTCGCCGTGAGTTATAAATCGGTTTTTTCTGCACGATTAGTGGTCGGAGTTCAATAAGTTTGGTTTTTAAAACTAAAGCGGTTCAGATGAGGTAGATGTCCATGAACCAGCGACGGTTTATGAATTGATTTATCACTCGTTATCTATATACTATTTGTAATTATCTAATGCTCCGATTCAATTTCGTTTCATTTGTTCATCGATTTGATCTAAAACGTTCTATCTTTGTCTACTCTCTACGAATGAAAATCTTGCCGACTCGAAACTCGACATTATCACAAACTTCTAATAATCATATACTTCTTTGATTGATGTTTTCTATTGTAACCTCGCTATGTCACAAAATGGAGCACTCTCAGTGTTGAAAAATTTTCATATGAAAATATTTTTCAAAAATTCTATTATCAAAAACATGCATCAAGCAATCCCTGAATAAAAAATGTTCTTATATTCCTGTCAATATACAAGCCGTGCCTTTTACTTCTGATACAGGGTTCCCATCTTTAACCGTAACGAGAGATATACATATAATTTGGTTTTAAAATAAAATAAAATAATATTTCGTGTCATTTTATAAGCATTATTTGTATATCCTTCATGTGCGGTTTAAGATGAGATCTGTGCGATTTGGGATGAAAACCCTGTATTATTACAATCGTTTTGATATTCTGGCACCTCGAAATGAAACACAACATAAAGATATCATCGATTTTTATTTTTCTTAGCTACATGAGCCTATTGCTTGTCAGATATGATTAAGTCAAGCATTTGGCTAGGATTAAGATACAGTCAACTCCAGTTAAGTGCACAGCCTCGGGACCAAGAAAAATCGTGCACTTAACCTGAGTGTACACATATCCGGAGTAAATATACAAATCCTCATGGAAACGGGACAACAATTTTGGGTGCAGTTAACCTGAGTGTGCACTTATTGGTGTACACTTAATTGCAGTTGACTGTATCCTGTAGAAAACAAAAAAAAGAAAACACAAATATTTACATTTATTTTGATAAAGCCACAATAAAATGATCCATTTCGTGAATCAGATTGCAAATAAAATGATTTCTTATCGTTTGCAAAATATCAAGGTTCCTGATTACACACCAAACCTGTCGTAACATAAATAATGAAAGACCTGAACGTTTGATATCAAAAAAAAGACAATATTAATTTTCAGGAGGTCTAAATCTATATTGGTTAAACTGATGCATTCATACCCTTCTGTATAACCACTGCCACTAGAACGGAATTCTCTCATGAAAATAATAGTTATTAACAGACGCTGTACATTTTGGTCTGTAAGTCACGGCTTTTTCCATAATTTTAACTCCTCGGTTTCTATATGCACGGAATAATTGTTTTGAAAATTCAGAGGGTGCTGCTTATGTAAGGGTGCGCTCTATACACCGGAAAATATGGTAATCAAGCTCTGAGTCGATAAGTTGTCTAATTCACCAACCACTCTCTTTCTGGCCTATAGCTGCTTTGCATCAAAATTTATGTGTTAATTCAAGAATCAATTAAAGAAATGGAACCACCAATACAAGAAGTTCGAAGGTGAATAATGGCGATTTCACTGAAATAAATACAATTACATTTTTAAGGATTCAGATAAGGAAGATACTCTAGTTGAGATCGTTGATTTATCTAGAACCATTTTAGGAAGAGTAAACACGATGCGGAAGTCATTAAATTAGTTGAATCATTCTAAATCGGGACCATGATGGTATTTTATTGAATTCCAGGGGGTTTCGGTTCAATTTAGTCGTTTTGAAAATCAGTTGAAAAATAATACAACTCATCTGGGGTTTAACAAAATTGGTTTAAGTAATAATTTCATTGTTCAAAGATGTACGAATAAATGTCTTCGTACTTCTGTACCAACCGTCTCAGTCACAAATATTTCTCAA
>JWZT01000504.1:58625-73607 GCA_000827895.1 Thelohanellus kitauei
GGATAACATCATTATTGGTTTTTTTAATAATTTATATTTATTATTATTGAAATATTTTTAATAATAGGTGTAAAAAGTAGTAGGTCCTTGTTTAATATCCAGTTTATCTTATAAAAAGGACTATATAATTCGCCAATATAGCAATAATTAAACAAAGCCTTTGAATTAAAAATATGTTTATCTAGGGATGTGAAATTTTATTGTGATGTAGATAATCGCGATGTATACTTAGTATTTTTTGGTGTCAGTGAGAATTGAAAACCTTAAGATCAACACGGAGAGGGACATTACCTGCAAATTTGAAACATTTGGACTTATTGAGTTATTGAAAAAGACTGAAGACTCTCAGATGACCTCGAGGCCACAGTTTACCCTGCCAAGTGAATCAGAAACATCTGTTACTAAAATTACATAATTATCTGCAAAGTTGATGAAATTTTAACCGATCAGTTTATAAATTCAACGATTTACCGATTCAAAATATCATTGAGGATCTTTTTAGTCGTTTTTCAAGACATCAGGCTTTGTAGTAGCATCTATCTCGTTGAGGGCCTTGGCTAAATTGATAGTTCAAGATATCCCACAATTTTACAGATTTCTCATTAATGCAAACATATTGCCATTCTGTTTATGATTGGTAAAAATATTTGTCAAAAAACTTCATAACCTTAAAAATTCTCTATTTTTCCGAGGCGCAAAACCTATTTATACAGAAATGGTATGAGTGAGGCTTCTGTAACCGAATTTGATATTGTCAAAATCTGACAATAAAACTCTGTCAATCTTTATCCTCATTTGTTGTAATGTTCTCATCAGTCCACGCTTAAAATTCCAACTACAGCTTAGATTTATTGTGTTGTTTTAACCAAAATATTCTCATTTGGCGAAAAAAAATAAAACCATGATTATGTTGCCTTTTCTAGTGTTGATGATTCGGTGAATAAAAACGTCAACTATTAACAATTCACATATTCTTAGCTTCCCATAACTAAGATTAGTGTTAATTAAAATGAACCCTTGGTTTATCTATTTATGTAGCATCGAATTCACATTTCCTCATTCCATAACATACAGACTTGTTTCAGGAGACTATTCATCAGGAAATATCCAAGAGACAGAAATCAAATTCGTGAATTTTAACTACCCAAAATATCTCACAAGACAAAGTTAGTCGTAGTCGATTCATAAATCATATTCAACAATTTTATGTTTCTAAAAAATTATCAGACTCGCGGGAATCCTGGATAGTAAAAGAATCAGAGTATTATTTGTGGTTCAAACTGTCTAAAGAGTTGGGATTATTAGAAATTGAGGATCGCTTAACCAAACAAATTTGGGAGATTTCGCCACAGAGGGTTAAAATATATGTCTGACGCCTATAATGAAAGAATATGCATATGAATATTTATTTAGCAACATTACGAAATTTTTACAGTTTTGAAGGCCGATTATGAGTGTCAGATGTAAACATTCATCCAAAATTTTAGCATGCCAAAGTTTGTCGAGGCTTTGTTGATTACACGAGATCGTAAAGTACAAAAAATTCTATACAATTCAATTTAGGTCGTTTTATTTGCGAATCTAACCCAAATTTAACATAGTTGTATCTCTATTTTATAAAAATAAATAATCATTAATAAGAAACAATAACACCGCACTTAAGAGTTTGCAATTGAGGATACATAAACCATGGATTGTTATTAGACAGTTTAGAACATAGAGAGACAATCGTGAAATTCGTAATGAAAATGAAGTTGTTTAAAATTAAAGCCTAAATACCTTTTTGAAATCGGATCTCACGGCCGATACTATATCTTCTTTATTAGCTTCTAGCATGGTGAGAACTTCCTCGAGCATAGCTTTTCTGAATTCTATATCCTTCGTTTTCCCAGATTCAAATGTCTTTTTATGACTATCTAATAGCTGATAATAAAAAATAATAACCTTCTTGAGTTGCCTTGCTGATTTCATTGCAAGATTTTCAAATTATGACAGATGTGTGAGTGTGTTAGGATTTAATCTTTGAAAGAGATAAATTAAATATATAATCCGATGTGGTTTATTATCAACGCCACCCATAATATTGTCAAATACATTTAATCCAATCATCTAACATCCTAAAAACTAAGTATCTAAATTTTGAAATTTTTACACCTAACTTTTGATGACCACAGGGTAAAACGGATGAAACACGCAGTTATGGGTGTAAAGAGATCCAAAAAAAATCTCCAAAAACTGAAACTGCGTTTAATGATTTGAAGAATATTTAATAGATGTCGTATTGCTTAGAAAAGGCCGATATTTGTTTAAAAAACACAAATATTTATGGAAGGATGAAAACTTGTAAATTTTTAAATATAAAATTCAATAGAAGCTTAATCGAATGTTATAGAAATTAAATAGAATTTATTGAAAAGTAGAAAGCATATAAATTCGTATTAAACGCATTTGGCATCAGTCAATCTGTCTCAACATTTTTAAACACCCATTTTAACTCAGAACATATTTTCAGAACACGCCGAATAAATTTTAAAAAATTATTCACCGTTTGGTGAAAGTCTGACAATAATTACACATTGTAAATTTTATCTAAGGTCTTCGAAAAAAGAGGATAACGACTCAGTCTCATTGATTATGCTCGGGAATCTCATGCGAGCTAGGAAAACAAAACTATTAATATGTTCCCTTAGAAACCCTATAGGATTCTTTCACGTGGTGATTATTTTTGAAACCAATCTTCTGATGTATTATTAGACTAATTAAAAGAATATTGAAATGGTTTGGCAGAACGGTACCAGTTCTTTATTGCCAAACATAATCAAATCTATCTGAGACTCGAATAACCTTCACCAATGGTTTAAAAATCATCCACAATGAAGGTTAATCATTTTATATTGCCATTGTTTGCACATCTTGCATCAACATTAATTTGGTTTGGCTAACTGAAGTGAAATATCTCCAAACCCCAGAAACATGATGAACTTCCTTGAATACAACCTAATGATTCTTTTTGTCATAAATAATCAACATAAGCACCTGAAATTCAACTCTAATGAATAAAAATCTGTTTTAATAAATTAATCACCATTATTTTGGTTAATGATATTTGGCAAAAATCAAAGATTTAATAACAAAATTATTTAATCTTAAACATATAAAAAAACCAAAAAGAATACATTTCCCATCTTAACTTTAAATGATAGCACATTTTTCAATATTTTAAAATATAATACGATATCAGCATCATTTTCTATAATTTATATTTTTGAACACTTTAATACCGTATTTTCCGGTGTGTCGACCGCGCCCTTATATAAGCCGCAGAGTTCAAATCTTTGAAAAACCCCATGGCTTAATGCCAGGATAGTAAGGTAAGCAGTAAAAATTCATGTTTTGGCTGCATCGTTGTAAAGTCTCAAGGTTCAAATCTTGGGGGAAGCCGCGGTTTATACACCGGAAAGTACGGTAGTTTGGATGGTTTTGTTAAAGGCATTTTTGATATAGATATATGAAAATTTAGAATCGATCAAGAAAATACACAACTACTGAGCAAGTAATTTCGGAAGCACGTTCACTCTAGCTACCAGCAGCATGTGATTTTCGTTTCTTAAACTTTAGGTGCTCAATACTCATCTCGAATTGAATAATTTCAAAAAAAAGCAATTCGGCCAAATTTTACATTTTTTCATTTCAATATCATTAGATCAAAGGGAAAAATGAATGCTGCAACAGTTTTGAAAAAGTCAATTTAGAAAGTGTTGGACCTCAAAGCATTCCCTTGCTTTTCGTGACTGAAAATGATGCGTTTTAGATAACCAGTATAGGCATTAAGGGAGTTAAATGTCGTAATTTCTCAATAAAAATACAAGGTATTCGTACACGAATAAGAAAATAATTTTTCTTTATATTTCTCTTGAACACGAATGCCAGGAAGTGAAAATAACAGATTTCGGATAATTATATTTTTGTCGATGGGAAATTTTAATCGCATTATACCGCGTCTCATATTGCCTTTGCTCGTATTTCGAGAAATCATATTTTATTCACTAAAGAAGCCAAATATATTCAGGTGATCGCCGGCAAAGGAGATTCCAAGCACCTTGACACTATATTTGAGGAATATATAATATTCGAACCATGGCATAAATTTGTGAATTTTGGATTACAAAATGCAGTCAGATGTGCGAAAATAGTTAATCCACCATTGTATTCAAATAACTGGGACATCTAAATTGTTTTAATAAATTCATCGAACACGGCCCTAATACAATTTGTTATGTTTTATACTATGTTAAAAATGGTGCAAATCTATAAACCAGTCAGTTGAGAACATTCTCACTTAATGTCCAATAACTGAGGATTATTACTTCGTTTTGTTGAAGTGCATTCGCGAATAAAACCCACAATTTATCATTTATGCGAATAAATATTATCTGATACTCAAAGAAAGAAGCAACTAACTTCTAGAAAAGCTGAAATTTCTGAGACAGAGTTAAATCCAAATACTCATCTTTCAAGTCCCCGTATATTAAAATACTTCAAGTTGAGTATATACCGCGTTCCATGAGAAAATTTTGAGGCATAAGATGGTAATTATAATATTTAAAGATTGAAATCAGAGTTTTTTAAAGTATACTGCATGATTTGTTAATATCTTTTGACTCATAGACTTCAGTCAATTTTCTCAGGTTCGGATCTTGGGTCGGATAGTAAAGTCTAGTTCAAAGTATTAATCACTTATCCAATGGAGGAATGGAGTGCTTTTCTCTGTATATTGACCTGAAGTTTGAAAACATTTTAAATGTTAAATAATTATGACATTTTCCATTCCCGCTAGATCCGATTTCGCCAAACGGATATGTTGGCGCTGTTTATTATCAACAATTACAAGCTCCAGAGAACAGAGCCTTGTTAAATATTAGAGATTCGGATCTGGTATTATCCTGAAACTTTTGCATCACTTGTTCATCTTCGGTAAAAATAAAAACGTGCGAGACTCCTGATCTAAAATAAAAACTCGATATACAGGTCTTTGACATAATCTAGGACTGAATTAGGGCATGAAACAACATAAAATGGAAGGATGGGCCCCAAAATCTATGAAACTAAAAGCGTTACCTCTACTCTCATGAGTTCCGAATAAGGGTCGGGGCATTGAACAATGGTGGGCTGAACATAGTTGTCATATATATCAACATCGCCGCCAAATTTTATGTGTTCTTTGACGCTGTCTAGTACTTCTTTGAGTAGTCTTTTAAATTTAAAACATACACTGTCCTTTCTTCCGAAATAATCCGACCATATCGAGTGCATTCTCTCATATTCTCGTTAAAGTTGATTTTACCTCGCCGTATAATTTGATCCAATTATAAACAATGCACTCCACGAAGCTTTTTGCCACGTTTTCATGAACGTACGCGTGGTTAACGACGCAAGACGTTTGACCAGCATTCATCGTTTTGGCAAAGGCGATTGCTTCACAAGCTTTTTCAAGGTTTGCATCTGAATGAATATAGCAAGGACTGTCACAGAAACAGTTACCTGATTTGTCCATTAGCCACCATGACAGGAGAAGGATGTTTACCCAGTGATTTCTCGATCTTCAAGTTGGATGCCTGTTGACGAGCCATGAAAACAAAATTGAAATTGAGCGAAGCGAGTATCTCAATGCTACCCTGATCGGTTATAACTGCGTAGCATTCCTGTATATCTTCTCAGATTTACCTTGTCAAGATTGTTGTCGATCATATTTTTGATAAAAGAAGCTAAATGTGGAAGCGAATCAGGGATTTTTAGTACAACTGTGTTTCCTGAATGAGCATTTTGTATACCTGCGGCAATGGCATTCAATAATGGCTCAAAAGCATGTAGAATTGGGTAGTTCCAAGTTGATACTATCAAGACAGACCCATGAGGCACTGGGATGGTTTTGAGAGGGGTTGTTAATGAGATCGTATCAGAGGGGATCGGCATTCCTGAACACCAATAACGAAACTCCTCATAGACTAAAACATTATCAAACCAAGACTTTGTTTTCCTTTTGCAATGCAACCATCAAGTTCAGTGCAAACTTCATCAGCGGGCTAAAAGTTATTTTCAATTCATGACAAGAATTAAATTATACCAAATGTTGCTTCAAATATTAATAATGGAATCGATCACATTCCATAGCTAAAATCTAAAAATTTGGTAGTTGTGCTCGTATATTAGTCCAGATTGATTTAAAAATCCTGCCATTTTATTTTAAGCAGTCTACAACAAGTAAATGGTTTGGGGTGCTTCCTATATTACACTTATAATCAAACGGCTGAGACCATTTTTTATATACACAATAAGGATTGATTAAAAACCTTAAAGCATTAAAAATACGCCGATGACGGCAGTTGCCTTGTTGATCGATGTACATAAACGTTCAAAGTTGTATGATCCAATATTTGACGAATGCACTGTAAACATCTGATAAACGGAACGCTTAATCTCCAGTTCACCAAATTTAAAATTCCAGCCTTCCATACGCCACACAATAAATTCAAGAAAAAGTCATCGCAGTGAAAATATCAACCAGTTTGATTTCTCATAATTCCAAAGTATAGGCATGTTTCCCATATTTTCAGTTTTTTGTGATTGTAAAACTCATTTTTTACTGATACGATTTTACAAACCAGTGATAGAAAAATGCAGCTTCAAATCTTTTCAACGTCATTAAATACCATGCCAATTAGCTTCTAGATGTAAAAATTGAATGATTCTTTTGCTATAAAATCGTTATTGAATATTCTAAATCTCAAATAAAATCTCTGAATATCCAGGAAGTAACTAGCTTTTCTTCGGGCCCTGTAACCAAAATGGAACCATAGAAAGTTTACAGAAATCTCTAATGGTGTAAAATTACAACGTTTTCAACATAACTACTAAGCTCTCACCAAAATGGATAAATCTTTGATATTTTAAACTTGAACAATTCAGATAACAATTTATAAGGGTCCAGAGGATTCGATATATATATATATAGTTTTAAACGGGTCAAAGGAGTTTTTTCATCGTTGTTAGATAAGTTGTTTGAATCATTGTTTCTTAACGTACTAGCGATTTGAAAATAAATAAAATGAGAAAGTGAAACCGAATATAATTTACGTTAATCGTTCACTGATATGACACTTTTTAATACAGCCCTATGATCTGTATCCGAGGTTTGTGCAGACAAGTGGTGCATATTATTTGGAATATTATAAAAAAAGAGTATAAAAGCGCTGCGATCGAAAATATTGTATTTTTCAAATAAATATTGTGTTGAATAATACCTTTTTAAAATCTCTGTTTAAAATTGCTATCAGTTCTGAATATTCTCTTTTTATAGCATCAATAAGTGTCTTGAGTTGATTAGCCCTGAAATTAAGCTGAATCGTTCGGCCGGTCCTAAAAATGGATTTCTGCCTTTTTAGAATCTATTAAAGAGAAGATAAACCTCCTCATATTTTTCTTTCGATGGTTTTTTACTGTCGGGAGGCATATTCTGGTAACCCTGGGATTAAACCAAATTTATAACTAAGAATTAAGGTAGTCTATTCAAATATTTTCAAAATCTTAAATAAGCCAATACAAACAAAGTGTTTAATCTTCGAATCGAGATATTCGGAAATAAAAAGAAGTGTAACCATAGGTAATTTCATTTTATAGTGATCTATATTCTCACATTTGATAGTTATTGCTATCAATATACTATTTGTCACCAATCAAAATCTTGACGGTAGTACTCTGATGTATCTTACTGATTTGTGATTAGAATAAATTAAGATGCTACCAGTTTAGTCTCCAGTAAAGTGAATTAGACGATGGCTGAATAATGAAGTGACTTGGGTTTTATAAAAAAAAAATGGTTGATGCACAACGAAAACCTATCAGGATTTTGAAAAAAAATTGTAATAATAACATCCAATGTCAATTTGGAATTATTAACTGATAAATTGATTTTGGAATGTTTGTGTAACTAAACACAAGCAACACCCTGTTTGTCTCAGAATCCAATGAATTTTCTCCTCAACTATAAAGGTAGAATATCTCATCAAAAACAATAGCAAGAGGCCACCGTATCGAAAAGTTTCGTTTTCAATATTGTATTATCAGGTTGAGTTCGAAGCCATTTGTCGGCAAGTGCTCTTATAAAACAGAACACGCCCTATTGTAGATGCCAGAGTAACGATGGACCCAAATTCAGTAAAAAGAGTGATTAGAGAATCCCTGAACAGGCCAGCTCAACCAAGAGCCAAGAAGGTCATAAGTGGGCTGACCAAACTCGAATTGTGATAGGCTCGTCCCTTACCAATGAAGCTTCAAGAGTGCTCAAAAATGATCACACTCTTCGGCTATGTTCGAAACTACCTTCTCTGCACCCATGGTAGTGCTCACGAAAGACCCGAGGCCGGGGGCCTAGACCAACCATTAGGTGATAGATTTTCTGAGCTTGGCTATTTTTGATTACACTGTTATCTAGCTCAATTCGTCTTTTATCAAGTGAAAGTCAATTAAACATGTCTCGTTTAAAGCACACATGCACTAAAATCTGATGCATAAGAGGGATCTAGTAAAGAATACGCCCCCCTATAAGACTTAGATTAAGTTTAAGCCAATTTATATCTTTAACGCAAACACAATTTTGTAAAATAAGCTTTTTTTAATCACCTTGTTTACTTTAAAATGATTTCAATTTTTTACTTTTTTTCCCGCTATCTAAAAATTAATTTTGCATTTTTATAATTCACAAAACCCAGAGTCTGGTTAGAATTCAATAAAAAAATTAGAATTCCGATAACATTTTCGGATGATAAATATCGAGTTTTATTAAACCTGTTAATGTTTTTTAACAATAATATGTAAGAAAGCCCGTTCTCTAGTTAAAATAAGTTCGAATGGCTTCAAGACATGGTTTCTGATGAAAATAAACCATTTGTATTATTTGTGAAGTATATGTCAGAAGCATTTGAATAAGAAACTTGAGTTAACTGGGAGAAATCGTTGCCGAACAGTGGTTTGCAACCATATCCATTAATAAAGACAAGTAAACACTCCATTTTATCAAATATATAAGATAGACGTATCTGTAATTGGGTTTGTTTCTATTTGAAAAGTTTCTTCGAAATGGCCCAATAAATGGGGGTAATGACCTTACGTAATAAATAATTTCGTCCTGTTCGAAAACTTCGACCCACAATCTTTAAAACAATTTCCTATGTTCTCTATGTTTTTTTTAGAAATAATTGAACCGGGAGCATACGATGAAAAATTAACAAATTCATTTTATCGGGCAATTATTATGTTCTCATTTCAAACGATTCAAGAAGTTTCTTCAATCATTACTGTATCAATGTTCAATGTTAATGTAAATGGTTGTAAAACCTGATTTCGCGAGCTATTTAACCCAATAAACTGAAAGTTTTTATTAAACGGCTTTCCCGCTGTTGACTATAGCACGAAAAATTAAGTGATCAAATTCAGTCATAAACGTAGTTTTTTAGCCATTTAAACTGTTCGTACAACCAGAGAAAAGGTTTTCCATATAATATTGTTTAAAAACATTAACGAGTTTGGTTAAGAAACCAGTTAAAATTCGATTTTTTAAAAATCACTTCATTTGGTCGGTCACGCCATCAATGATTCCAAATCGACGAAGCAAGGTGAAGTTATTAAAGATGAAAATACTGCCATTCAGTACCTTGTTTCATAAGGAACGATATCTCCACCAGAATTCTGTCCCTTCTGATCGGGGGAGAACATTACTTTAAGAACATAAACTTAAAGTTGTTGCGAAAAAACTTCAGCAAAAATGAATCACTATTCAAGAGGACCTTCTTAAACGCATTCAAAAAAAATACAGAAAATTTTAGAGATCGCATATTTTTGGGTTAGTGGTACAAAAAATACATTAAAAAAAAGATTTCGGCGATATCAAAGCCCACTGTGAAATACTACATCGATCACTTTGGAATGCTTGTAAGCAAAACTTTAGATTTTATAAATTTGCAAATTTGGGACCAGGAGACATGTTGAAATCGATCAGCTTAAACTCGGGAAAAATAAACACCACACGTGGCACCCTGTAAGTGGTACATGGGCCCTTGGCTGTGTTGATCCAGCACGTGAAAGGCGACTGTTTTTTATCGAATTTCTCCACAGAATGGCGAATAGCTTGATATCAGTTATAACTACCCACGTTCTTGAAGGCTCCACCATAATCACCGATTGCTTCAGGAGCAATATAAATTTGGACTCAGTCTATAACCCTTTTACGGTGAATCATTCACAACGTTTCGCTAACCGGGAGTGGGAATATATACAAATTCTATAGAGGGAACCTGGAACGCCCTAAAATATGATTTCTCCAAGAAATACCATCAACGCTCGTGATGAAACGAAGAAATAAATGAGCCCACTTTGAATGACTTTTTCGTCCAATTCCAATAGAGGCGAAAAAATCCTAAAATCATCAGAGGTTTTATGTACGCTTTTAGAGAAGTTGAACACCTTAACTAACTATTCACTTATTAATTTGAGGAAAAAAATGTTTCTAACTATTTTCTAGAAGTTTATTTTCATTTAAAATGTGTTGAAGAATGTATACTTGGCATAAATAAAAATCTAGATAATCATTTGATCGTTGAAGATTATGCTTAAACACAATGTAAACATTTAATAATCTTTTAAGTCAAAGGCTTAAGGGGGGCGTATTCTTTACTTTAACCCATAAGAGCAAGGATGGGCCACATAATAGCCGCCAAAATTTTCTGACCTCGCATGGTAATGTGGTCCACGGCATATCCTGTAACAATCTCCCTCAATTTTCGAATTGCTTCCTTCAAATTGAGCGTTTGACTACTAATCAATAACTAGCAATTACTACTATTTATACTTCAGTTGTTTTGTTTTGATTTAGAATTTACAGTTATATTTTTATTATGACTTATTCTAGAAACCTAAATTTAACAGCGAACTTAGCGTTTTTAACAAAAATTCAACGCTAATGTGCTTTTTAACTCTGACTCGAAAACAAAGTATATTTTTTATAAAGCGCAATTGTTACGTTGTGGATAGCATATAACATAAGCCGCCATAATGATATTAAATCAAGCTAGCTCTGGCATTATTTTATTAGCCTCAGAACAGCAAACAACAGGAATATAGCATGATAGAAAGCTTTTAAAACAGCAAAATATATTCGGAAAAACAAAAGTAGATCAGAAACCAGCTACTCGCAACAGATTTGTGGTCACATACATCATTGCTAAGCATACCAATCGTTCTGTGGAGGTGAATTTGTCAAAATGTGCATACTCGATGGGGCAGATCAAACGTATCCAGACAACAGAAAGCTGTTTTAAAACGTCAGTCTGTCGAGAATAAATATGACTGGAATAATTAGATAAAATGATGACGACCTGACATCACAACATAAAAAGTTTACATCTTGATTTCAGTTATTTTCCATGACATTTGATGAAATCAGTGGCATCATTGACACTGAGTCGTTGATCGTCTTTCTAGAAGGAATTTAAGAAAACTTTGAAATCACAGAACAATTACTGTCAATTTAATCAGTGATAGGCACTATCACCTGATACGTTTTCTTGAGTGCGGAGAATGCCTTGCACAAGATGGAATTGTGGTTGCAAAAAATTGTTAGTATTATTACAGATGGTTCTCTATATTTGACAGGAAAGAAAGTTGATCCACTAAAGAGACATGGTGATAGTTTTGGAGAGTTGATAACACCAGGAAATTGAAATTGTTATATTTTATAATACACAAGGAAGTGTTGTGCAAAAGTACGTTGAATATGAAATATTCTGTGAATCCAGTTGTGGACATTATCAATTTCATCAGGGCGAAATTTCTAAAAATTTGTGAGGTTTTCAGTCTTTTAAACGATCGCGGCTCTGCTCTCCGTGATGTTCTGTGTCATACCTCTGTACGTTGGTTGAGTTTGGAGAATGTTCTGAGACGCGTCGCGGATCTGAACACAGAAATCTTACTTTTTTGGAGATTAAAGAAACAGAATATCTACAACTCAGTGAATAACAATGGCTGCCAAATCTGGCGTTTGGAGTTTGTCTATTTGAACATATGAAAGAGCTTTATGGCCGACCTCAAAGGAAGAGAACTTTTTCTAACGAAATATACTCAATAATCAAGGCATTCCGATTAAAGTTAAAACCTTTTTCTCGCCGGATCAGTGTGGATATCTCAAAACATTTCCAAACTTTAAAATATGGCACATTTAACCCGTCGCTGAATGAGTCGAAGTTTACAAACTTGAGAAAGATGCACATGAAATGATATGATCTGTTCGGATAAATATACATTTAGAAACAAACATTTCGACGACGAATAAGATAAAATAGCGTTTCAAACTAACTGACGCTCACATGCAGTCTTTTCGAATAATTTTTAGTGAAACATGCCGCACGAGTTAAATCAAATTGTTGAAAACCTCTGATCGACTATAGGTCTCATTAACTTCTGCAGTTATCGAACTACATTAGGTTAAATTACTTAAATTTTGGGTTTTGTCTGAATACATAAAGTTCACATAAAATACGATTTATTCATTGCACTCTCGGTAGATAAATATTGGATTAAGTTATTAATTTATAATTCGTTCAGCCGAATAGAAGAAGTTGCCCACCCCTGCACAAGAGTAGATGCATCTATTTCTAATAACCCTCAATATTTAACAAAGACTGAGCAATTTTACAACATGTTTCAAATGCAGAGTGATATCAACCAGAACCCAGTTTGTTTTCATTACATTATCACGTTTGAAGAACTCATTTTAGTCAGTTTCGAAACTATAAATATTTTTTTGTTTAAGTGATTTTTAGCAACATATAGAAAGCCAGAATAAAGGTATTTATTGCATCTAGGAATAAGGCCACCCTACACAAGTAGATTAATCTTCAACTGCTTTGCTTTAGCTATCCTAATCTTATATGAACATTTTGAGGGAAAGTGATCTCTAGAACTTGACTGCCCATTTTCAACCCGCAAACTCATTTTGAAACACAATGAATTTTTATTATTAAATTAAATATCACTGTTTTGTGGTATTATTTCAAATTAAAATATTACATAACTATCATCACGTCAATATTTCAAACGTTTACCTTATCCACTTTTCACCATTATTCCATCGTCTGAATCTAGACGCTATAATGGGCATATTTTATGTAGTTTGTGGCAAACGAGAGAACGTATGGGTGATTTTAACCTTAAATTTTCTGACCGGGTTTTGTGTCAAATAAAGGACACCTACTTCACATATGCGAGTCAATATTTTATCAAAAATTTTCATCTTAATTAAAAACTAAACAAATATAAAGAGCATAGGTCAAACTGAACATTCAAAATATTTATAAAACGGGAATTTTCACTTTGTTAGATTTTTTTCATCTTCCACTATTTTTAGATGGTTAGACTCATTTTCCTTTTTTTAATTAATTTGATCAAACCCCGAGACAATAAATTAGTTTTTTTGAATACCTGATTTCGCATAAAACATTAGAACATTATTTTAATTGCGGAACATTTTAAAATATTTTTAATTCATAATAAGTTTATTTTTGTTTATTATATACACACGAACGACATTAACGGAGACTAAAAAATTGTCATTTTCATTGTTTTTGGCCTTCTATTTTTGTTCGGCATTTCCATTACAGGAAAATTTTTAATAAAATACAGAGTCGCACACGTTAAAAAGGTGTCCATATTGGCACTCACAGCGTCCCTTTTTGGGTGAAAAATCTGCTAATGCCAAATAGCTCATAATATGATGAATAATAATCATCTACAAAACTTGAAGATCCTCAATCACAGATAACGAGTCGGAAAATAATCGCTTTAACTCCTCAGATATCAAAAATCTCTCATAAATTTTGTTAACGCTTTCAATGTTACATTCTCTGAATAAGGTTTTCCATAATAAACATTGGCCAAAAAATATATTCTAAACAATCAGAATCCTCTTCTATCTATTATAACCATATTTTACATAAATCAAGTGTTAGTAATCTTGTATTATGATTTGATATAGCATTTCACCTTCTTTCTTCAGTAAAATTTGTCAAAATTGATATGACTTAAAAAACCAAAATGATCAATGAACAGTCAATGTATATGACTGCGAAACTTATCTGTCGCACATATTTGAAAGATGAAATTCGTATCCAAGCTGTCAGAAATTCATTTGATGATAGTGGAATAACCATCATTAAAAACCACGCAGAATATGATAGAATCCCATATTTTTCATCAAATTTAACCAACCTAAATACAGTTTCCTAGTGAACCAGACTGATACAGTGTTATTTAGCCAATTTTCACAACTCCGCAATCAATTTCTGCTCTGTAAGCGTGCGGCTGGAATTTCACGTTAATTTAATGGGGTTTTTACTGTTTGAAAATCCGTAAATTATATAAGTTGAATTTAAAACAAATTTGATTTATCAATGCCTTTGGATACACACCCGCAAATAGGTTTCCAGCTGGCGATAAAAGTCCATAAAAATCAGATGAGTTTAAAGGGTTTGGCATTTAAAAATTCATTAGTTGCAATTATAAATTGATTTGTAACTTTTAATAGATTGATATTGCTTCTTGAAGTCCTCTTCATTGACGCATTTCTGAGAGAATTGTCAAGAATTATTTATATTCTTGGACCAGGTCCATTATCCTGCCCCTTAAAATTTTAATCGAAAAAATTACTTTTTAATTCAGACTATTGAATTTAAGCCATGCTCACTTGACAGATAAAATATACTTTTCACGTTACATCTGCGAAATCAGTAAAAACAAAGAGTATGAAAGAGATTGTCTTATTCTATAATAAAAATCATTTTTAGTTTTGCATACATATCCACGTCGAAAGAAAATCGGGAGCGCTATTTTGGGGAACGAGGGGTTCTCGTACTGCTGATGAGTAAATTTTTATAA
>JWZT01000504.1:75056-90363 GCA_000827895.1 Thelohanellus kitauei
ATTTTGGATGGAAAATGGTGTATTTTGCTGCTTTGTTGTTTAAGCCCCAGGATTCAAACCTTTGGGAAAAAGCCGGGGCTTATACACCGGAAAGTATGCTAGTTTTTTTAAACACTAAATAAACCCCTCTGTGAAACTTCAACCTCAAGCTTCAGAGCGGAAAATTGGCTGGCAAACTATGTATAAATATCTTATCATCTTGGATTGAAAAAAAGTTTACACGAATCCTATCTCTTATTCCAATATTTAAAAGCACATGAGGGCTAATATTTCAAGCCTTCCGATTCTTAAAAAAATGTTAGCATACCAATATAGATTCGATGCCATTCCTCAGTTCTTTCTCAACAATTTTTTAACATTATTTCCACATTTTTATGCTAGCTTGGTTTACTTGACAGCACTCAATAATTATTAAAGGAAAAATCCCCTTAGATCACAATATTTATATTCCTGTTCCTATAAGACTAGTTTTTGTAAATATATTGTCAAAATATGTGGTGGATCTAAATCAGGATTCAAAGTTTCTATCATGTGTAGTTCGCCTACATATTATTTTTATTAAAGTTAAGAAGGCAGAAAAAACTTTATGGGTTCAATCATTTGCTCAAATCTTCTGACATCTACTGAATGGTAATTAGATTCACGAGGGTTAACAAAAAAAACATGAAATTTCAATATCGATACCAGGATTTGGATGGCAAAGCTATATTTGATTGTATCCCAGTTCTTTAATTTCGAGGTTTTGTTTTTAGGTATTTTTTAAGATAGGTTTTTGTTGATGTTAATCATTTAACCACATAAAAATTAATTCAGGCTAGTTTGAGCATTTAGTAATATGCCTAAAGATGCGGAAATACTTAAAAATAAAATTTCACAAGGTTATCAAAAGGTTTTGTACCTGAATCACTCGATGATGACATAGCGGACAATTAGGGTAAATTTAAAGATCATTTTCCGATAGTCGTTGCATCATTTTCTTCACTACATTATGTATAATGCATGATCATAACCATGAATGAGTTTCATTATCAAAAACTATGTTTAAAAGGCGAAATATGTGCCTATGATATAAAGACTATGCATAAAAATTTTTCACGAAAGTAATAACACTGCAGAAAGTTTGATTGATATCTTATGGCTTTTTAATGTCCATAAGAAAAATAAAAGTTGTTGAAATGATTAAGAATCTAACAAGTACTCGTGCCAATTATACATAATAAAAATCAAACAACGATAAACGTCATTATAGGTTTCGGGGTTGGGTTTCTCGTTAGGGATTCAAAGAAAACAAAGACATAATAGTTGACAGCAGTCTAAACATTGGTGACCATGCAAAAAAAACAATATGTTCTAAACATCGAAAATAAGCATTGCTGATCATTATGCAGATCTTCAATTTAACAATAGCTAAAAATTACTTTAAAACAACTTAAAGGATGATTGTGAGAGAATTCAAGGGAAATATAATGTAATAAATCCTAAATGATGGGAAAAAACCCGTCAAACTTTTTATTATTACCTAACTTAATATAAAAACAAATTAAATTTTTGTATTTTGAAGTTATTCCACCCAAGAGTTGACTTTATAAACTTGATAACAGATTAAAGGCAATCCTCCTCCAATATTCTTCGTTTTGATTTCCCAAAAACAATTCAACATAAAAATTGAACATAAAAATCCAGAGGAAGTATATGGTTGGCTCCAAAATATATCAACGAAAGCGCAAGATTGACCTCTATGCAAATCAAGAATTATATCTTGCACATAAATTTTACATGCTCATTATGAACAATAAAACATTCACGTAAGCTCGTGTAAACGATTACTTCCGACAGGAGCTTATTTACATGCAGGGCCAGATTGTTATCGAGAAGTTAGAAAAGTTATTCACGGACAATAGAATTGTCGAAAAGCTGCTAGAAATGTGCATTTTAGAAGACCAATCGAAGCAGGAGGTAATTTTGATCACTTGCCTAGAAATTTAGGTCTTTACTGACAAGCGGCGATTTTGCACGAATAACCTCACATTTCATAAAAATACAAGAGGTTAATAGTTGGTTAACCAGGTAATTGAGAGTGCTAATTATTTCAAGCGGGGTATTGAAAAGATCCCCGTATTTTTTCACAGTTGATAGGTCAAATTTTTTATGGATTTTCGCAAAAATGGATCCCTTGTAGTAATTATCAACCAATTTATTAATTTTATGGAGCATAGAAAAATGTTGGGATATTTTTAACGTAGTGAGAAGTATGAGGATTTTTCTGAAATTGCAACTTTTGAGCAGATGGTCCCACTTATTGTCGATATTAATAAAGCACTCAAATCACAATCTTTCATTGATAAACCTCGCGTTTTTTTCATGAATCCTGCAAAAATCCAACAACTTGAAGAACTTAAAACTATGATCACTAAAATGGGTGGTGTTTTGTCTGATTCTTATCATGACTGTTCCCACGTGATAGTGGAAGTCGATTGTCCTAACTACAGTCGAAATTGTATTTGTTGATTAATTAGCGCTCAATTGCAAAATAGTTGCTAAAGAAGGAACACATTTGTTGGTACACAGACATTTCCACCCAAATAGGTAGATTAGACACTTAGTAGTGTGGATATCATGATTGCCTGCGACGATAAGGCTACTGCCAACCTGAATCCATTGCAAAACAAAAAACAGAAGCATTTTGTGAGGGGTTTTTAGTGACAGGTGTCATACCAATGGGTGCTTGATTCATCTCACCACTACGAATGGATGAATGAGGAGGACTATTACGTCAGACCCAAGGAGTTAGAGGATATCGACTCCAATAAACGGCCTCTTCGCAAACGAGATGACAAAGCAGATCAATTTGGATCTAGGTAAGAGGTCAACTTATAGTGCTTCCCATGACCCCAGAATTCATCCCGGACCTTCAGGCTCAGTTATAAAATATGTAACATAGGCACATGATATTCGCACATCCTGTTTGTTTTTATATGATTAGCCCTTCTAAAGCCGACTTTATATGAAGAACTCAAGGATGCACCGGATTTTGATGTATACACGGCATCATCTAGATCGACGACTATGCCGACCCATTAGATGATTATAATGGTACACCTTGTATAGTCGTTCCCTCCTACTCATGCTGGTACAATTCTGAGAAGTATTTTTGATAACTATTTAGCATCTGTGATATCGAGCGTAACGCCTTCCCTGAGTATTTTACTGGCGTCTCACCTGCAAAAACCCCCGAATTGTCTGAGTTTGATGACTTAGATATATAATGATCAGAAATTTCATCGTTGATACCTTCAGATGCAATCCGACTCGGTATTTGACTGTGGTGGCGTGCCGACGCAACCTGGAGGGTGATGTAGTCTCGATCATCAAGTAAGTAGGGTCATGAGCAAGAATCCACTCCTTTTTGGAACAATGGGGCTTAATTAACTTCCAGGTTTCACCCAGGTCAGTACCAAGTCGAAAAGCGCCTGCCAGAACACTGGTAGAAAATATATTGATCGAAACGCCAACTGGAATAAAGCGTTCTATGACCATCAAGCCCGAACATGTAATTTATGGATTTAATAATTAAGGTTTCGAAAGAGGTTGAGAACCACGTGAAAAGTATCGAAATCTCCCCAGCTGTACAGATGTCACCCATGCATACATTAGGGTACTTAGCTTGATTAATAGTCTTCGACTCGAAAAATATATACCCCAAAAAACTTTAAAGGTACCTTAATTATCATAAAAGACTGCAAATTTTAGGCCTTGGACTGATAATGAAATCTTATCTCTGTTAGAAGTTGGTTTTTCAAATCACGAGGGAATACATAAATTCAAAGATGATTGGAATCAGGTGTCGAGGCATGTGGGAACGAGGACCCAAGAAGAATGCATACTCGAGTTCATTAAACTACCAATCGAAGATTCTTACACTGATAAAAACATTTCTCCTCATCTTTCAACCATAAGTTAATATTTAATGTTCCAGTCCCAATAATGAAGATGGAGAACCCCGTCATGTGTCTCATTTCATTCTTATCCCTCTCATTCGACCCAAAAATAGCATCTGAGGCTGCTAAAACCATGCTCGGTTTTAACTTAAATTTATTTCAGAAGAATTCGGAGCTTTGAAAAACAAAGAACGGGCCGAAGACAAACCTGCGTTGAACTACTTTACGGATCACGAAAATTTAGTTTATGTGGCTGACAAAGGCCTTAAGAAGTCCATTGAAAAAACAAAGGTTTGTGTTGAGTTTAACAGGAAATGATTAAACGGGATATTTCTAAATTGCGCTCACATGTGTTGTCCCTTGTGGATTGTGTGGCCAAAAGACTTGAACTAAAAGTCAAATTTCTCGAGGGGCTGGATGATATATTTAACAAGGAACGAGAAGTGGTAATTACATCAATGTTTAGATGCTCCGACAAAAAGAACAGTTAATGTTAGAAAGGCTTAGGAACCTTCAAATCATGGCAAACTCAACAACTATTCCTCAAGTTAATCCCGATGACGCAATTAATAATTTTATCGATTATGGCCTCGATGTTATGAACCCTGCCGGTTTCGAAGCCCCTCAGGATTCTCAAGCGACTCGTTTGAAATTTCTTAAAATTAGAATCACGCTTTAGTCCAAGCCAGTTTTTGAACAACCCCAATACAAACGGTACCTGTTGATGTCTACAAGGAAATGATCATCATTGAACATTTACTTTAATATCTTTGTATTTTATTATATTTATTTTGCGCATGCGCTGTAAATACGCTTTTTCGTTTGAATCGAGAAAGTTCAGATTTCAACACTTATTATTGGTGAATTATCGGTTAATCTCGATGTCAACCAAGTTCGTTTCTGATGTTTCAGTTTTGCCGATGAAAAAATTACACCACGTTTTTGGTTTAAAATAATTTTTTTTCAAAATCGTTTTAACTCTGAGAGTTGTTACACCACTTTCATATATACAGGTTTATCTCCTTTAAAATTTGAAAACTGAAAATTAAATCGTCTAAGATGGGGATTTTAAAAATATTTTTTCTGTTTTCTACAAGCAAGGTAAACCGTTTTCAATTCGAATTGTCTGAAATTTTTTAACAGATAAAGTTACTGGGTTTACTTCATAAATCGCGTAGATCTCATTTGCTATCGCGCTAATACCTTTTGTTGAGAAAATGTTAAATTGCCCAAATTCTACGCGAATAAAGCAAAAGTATAAATTATTAATCGAGAAAGTTCAGATTTCAACACTTATTATTGGTGAATTATCGGTTAATCTCGATGTCAACCAAGTTCGTTTCTGATGTTTCAGTTTTGCCGATGAAAAAATTACACCACATGTTTTTGGTTTAAAATAATTTTTTTTTCAAAATCGTTTTAACTTTGAGAGTTGTTACACCACTTTCATATATATATATATAAGTTTATCTCCTTTAAAATTTGAAAACTGAAAATTAAATCGTCTAAGATGGTGATTTTAAAAATATTTTTTATGTTTTCTACAAGCACGGTAAACCGTTTTCAATTCGAATTGTCTGAAATTTTTTAACAGATAAAGTTACTGGGTTTACTTCATAAATCGCGTAGATCTCATTTGCTATCGCGCTAATACCTTTTGTTGAGAAAATGTTAAATTGCCCAAATTCTACGCGAATAAAGCAAAAGTATAAATTATTTAGTAATATGTGGTTTCTCTTCCTATGCATAAACCAAAGAATTTTATTCTGTATGCGATTTACTTACATGTACTCGATCTATGATGAAAACGATAAAAGCTAAAAATTTTAAACAATTTTCACTTCGAACTCTAGGATATTCTTCTAGTTGGACATCTCTAGCAGATTAACGTGTGGTGGAAAATGTCCGTTTTCACCACTCGAAAGATATCGACGATGTTCTGCAATCTAGATATCATCAAACCCATTTATTTCCTTATTATTCACATCGATTAAATTCGATATAGCTGTTCTTCTCCAAGTGGAAGACTATTCCTAAGTTGTATGTGAATATTTTTACAAATTTTAATTCTAAAAAAAATTGAAAATTCGGGATGGAAAAATTGTTTAAATAATCTCCAAGGGAACAAAAAAAAATGTTAGAAAACAACGGGATTCACTCAGAGAATGCTATATCAATTTAGACAATTTGCTATTTCTTAAAGTACTTCAAATTGCCCTAAATTGAAGAGATCTGTCTATTCTGAAAGAAAAATATTTCCCCATGTTTGTTTCAAAATCTAACTACAATTAGGTCTGGCAATCCTTAAAAGCTTGATAGAATCATAAATTATATATTAGAAAAAAATTTATCAATATTAACACCGAGTCAGTGTTATAACGGTCCCGCCATTGAAACATGTCAATTTCAAAGAGATCTCAATGGAATAAAGGCTAATTTGATATATAGTCTCCGATTATGTAAACTAGACCTTTCTTTTGAATTAATGACATTTATTCCTGCATGAAATCAATTTTTGGCGGTTCAAATATAGGTTGTAGCTAATTTCCAGCAAAACGATTTAGTAGTTAAATCCACACGTTGAGTAAATAAGCAAACCAAACATTTTTAATTGTGTCTGGGTTATTTTATCGGGTTGACCGTCGGTTTTTAACATCGTTAGACATTTGTTGGCGCCCTTAGACAGGCAAATAGTATGATTAGCAAGGAACGATTCGAAATTTGCAAGGCCTCCATGAAGAGAGCGCTGTTGAAATTTGTCACGGAAAGCAAAGACTATGAAACTATTAACTCTACGTTTGTGATTCTCGGAGTAACTTATTTTCTAACATCTGGTAGATAATGTCGAAGAGTACAAAGAAAAGCTTGACACTCTCATCGAATATGCTTTTCAAGGAATTGATTAATTATTGTTATCAAATAATTTCACATTTATATTTTTCAAATTTTTTGAATAAAAGTACTTTCCAGTGGTTGTTAGTGCAATGAACGAGTAACCGTGGGTTTGAAAAGGTAATACCCGTAATATATGCCTCCAAACATGATTCACGTTTTAAATACATCCTCGTTATTTCTACTGACGATTTGAAAGTCAGCATACTTTTCGGTTGTTTTACATTAAAATAAAGACACTTGATGACCTAAATCTTAGATCTTGCATTAAACACAACCGATTTATAAAATCTTTAAGAGACATTTAGAACCTACTTGACGACATTCTCTAAAAGTGGATTTTTCCTATTAATGAACTATTTTTCACTTTCTGGTTGATTTTTTTGTCGGCTAAAATTATTAAATTTTCATCTTACAGTACTAGAACCCATAAGCAGCCGATGAAAATATCATCTTGTTAATATTTAAGGTAATAGATATTTTTATGTTTTTTGGCACTTTATAAAGTGAAAATTTTTTAACAAACGATACACTTGTGTCAACTTTTTATTTAATACATTCCGAATTGTTTGGTCTGATAATGAGTTGACGCCTCATCGATTTAAATGACACTTCAGCGAATTGGGGACATATATGAGTGTTAATAAAATATACCCCGTCTTAAATGCACACCATGATTCGATTTTGTAAATGCTTGATAAGAAAGGAATCAATCTTCTACTGACATTTCTACGCACTTAAGATAGAAGCGGACCGCAACCTGGGGAGGAAACTAACAAATAACATTTCGTTTTAATGGTGGAATATTCGCACTTACCCAAACTTAACAATAGCCAAAGTCCGACCAAAGGAATGGAAGGTTGACTTATAAATACAAAAAATAAATTTCAAATCAACAATGAACCTCTATGGTTGACCATGAAACCAAAAGATTTTTTCATAAAGCACGACAAATCAACTATCAAGGAACCAGTTTTCAGAATCTTGCCTATCTGTAGACTGAAAAACCTAGAAAACTTTTTTCAATCTGAATGTTAAATTTCAAGGTAAACATGTTTGAATTTACATTGATGTTCAACTCGGTAACAATTAGACTTAAATGGAGGCTATGTTCCAATCTGAGGCATACCAAAGGATCAACACATAAATTTACTTGTGCTTATTGACTCAAACAATTACTACTTGCATTTACCTAAATATTCGAGGGATGATGCACTGATGCAAATAATCACGAACACCAAAGAAAATGTACTTCATAATGTTAGTTTGACAAAATAGTTCGATCTGACTGTATTATAATTGAAAAATGAGAATTCATCCGGGAATAGGCGAAGAATATTGTTTCGAATCCAAATGGAATACAATATATGTTTTTAAATGCATATTCACTTGATGGTAAAACGAACAAGCAAACTGAATTTCGTGGGATCCTAGTGTAAACCAGGTATTCCTTTCATAACTCATATACCTAAAAATTCAATTATCAATATATGTAAAAAGCATCCAAAGCCGCCAGAATGAAACCAGGAAGCGCCTGTGTTGTATTGGCAAAGCGCCGCTGATTTTGAAAAACCACCAAAATTGTACAAAAGAAATGAAACGGGATTATTAACGATTGTGATGGATACAAAAAATTTAAAATATCAATTGATATCACAAATCCTTCTGAGCGAGTTCAAGGAGCATAGGATCATCGAAGAATTTTCCTATTACAACATCTTCACTGAGACCCTTTAATTACGAGATTAAATACTTTTCTTCTTCGAGTTTTGATCATGAATTCTCTTCCAAGATGTGTGGCAGGTTGTGGCTCCAATGGTTTAATAATGACTGTCTTATCAAGTGGATCCCCAGGAACCAGCTGCCAATGATGGAACACAAGTTGACAGAATGCCTGACCCTGCGTGTGAGTTCTTAGATCGGTTTCGAAACCAAATGAATCAATCACTGGAATGTATGCTTTGATTTCATACAATGGTGATCCAGAAATTGGTGTATCTTGAATCACATGCCCTCTTCTTCTTGCTAATACTGTGTAGACTGCAGAGACGCAGTCAGCAGGAGAATGAACCTCGATAAAGTAATAGGGTTCCATTAAACGCGGAGTGGCTAGTAGGAAAGAGGAGTAGACGACACGTCTAGCCGTTGGAATGATTTGACCGCCAGCACGGAATAGTGGCTCTGTGGCTAACGAGGCGTCTGTCATTCTGAATTTAACATTTCTAATGGGTTCTTCACAAAGAGGACCTTCTCTGGTGCCCCATTGAAATCCCTGCACGATGTAGTCCTTGACGTTTTTTAAAAGTCCCTTGTCTACATCTAATGGAAGGGTGTCGTCAATCAGAATGTTGGGACCTCGAATATCAGGTCCAAATGCCCAAATCGATCTCGATGCCAGAATGTCCCAGTTGTGCTGGGCTTGAAAATATTCACTCAATTTTTTTCTTTGGTAATAAAATTGCAAACTTGTCCCAATCAAAGCTGATCACCTCATTTTCAATGTCTTCTGAAATTCCTTTGTCCAAAGGTTCAGCAATCATCGAAAACTTATTTCTAAGACAATGAAATAGAGTACTTTTTGTTAGAAGTTTCTGCTGAACATTTAAGTGAAGATGTTTCGATTACCGTCTCGCAAAACGTTACAATAGGGTCAGATACTCGTATTTCTCAATGTACAACAGAAAATACCAGCCTGTGAATACATTCGTCGTAAATCATGCATAACACAGTCGAGATAAAGCTCCCCGGTCCCAAAAACAACCTGCTCTCCAGATTCCTCCACCTATGTAAATCATAAAACACACCCTGGTAGTCAATAATGGATAACTCTTGTTAACTCTTCTGAGACCATCGAGCATTTTGGGCAATTCAGACGGATTAACTGGTTCTATAGCTATTTTGACTATCGATTGAGTGTCAAAAACAAGTGGTCTTATAATACAAGCCTAAATTTCAAATTAAAATACCTCTGATTGGTTCGAAGTTGTAATAGTTGCTGTTTTAACAATCGGCTCATCAATGCCTTCTATAAGAACCCAGTTTCCTGCTGGCACACACCGAACTTCGATGTTATAACGTGCTTCAGCAATATACAGCCGACCAACTTTAACATTTTTAGAGTCCTCATCATCATCAAGTGTATAATTCTCACCCAAAACCCTGATACTCATCCCTGACTCAACTGGGTTTAGAACGAAACTCACTTGTACCACTAAACACTCTTCCAAATGCGTAAAACATCAAGCCATCCTGAGAGGAATACAACTTGGAGATATGCACTAATAGAGGACCGTTGGGATCGCAGTTGAGCAAAGATTTGCCGATTTCGGTATTAATATCTCCGGTGTAGAGATGGGGAATCTTGAGATTGGTTGAATCAAAGGGCGAAGGTATGAATTTGGTCACAACATCGACGAAACTAACAAATGGGCCAAAGAATCTTTTGCAGAATAGGGATAATATTGGGTTCACATTCATTTTCATCTCCGATTTGGTAAGCGTCACAGAAAGTTCTTGACACATCAGTTTAAATGTTCCATCAAGTTCTCCCACAGTAGTTGAGAAAATTTTATAGATAGGATCCAATACAAATTGTATAAAAGTTCGATGTACAACGGATCCCTTGACCTGAGTTTTTGTGAACTTCCTCCTAAAATTCTAAGTTGGGCTCACTCTTTATCGTTGAAATATACATCACCCCAAAGATGTTTGGCGAACGTTTCAACATCAAACGGCGTGTCATAGAAATTTTCGTACAGCTTTGCCATGGATTGAAGTGTGAAACAAAAGCGGTATTTGGTAGAACTGAACAACACGTTTCCAAGAATGGGGGAAAGAACTTGCGGAGCCTCTAAAGTATACGTTCTGTGTTTTGAACGTATCATACGATATTAAGATGTTGATTTCATCGATTATCTGTTTCATTTTGTAATAGGCATCAACAGGCGGAAGTTTTAGCTCCAAAATAAGACGATCGATCAATTGTTACTTATACAATACTTTGTTTATACACAATGTAATAGACATCTGTTCCTGGACGGCGTATTTGATTAGTCGTTGTACATTCATATTGACCTAATTTAGAACAAAATCCAAACTCCTTCAATGGAATCTACAATCAGCATCACGCCATCGCAGAGCCTGATGGCTGCTGCCACCTCATCGGTAAAATTTATATGGCCTATTGGAATAATATGGCACCTGGTGTATCTATTATGTTCATCAAAAAAGATTTTTCCTTCGAGTCGCGAAGAACAAATGTAACAGGGGTGCATTTAATACTGATGCCTCGCTGAGATGATTATTCCGAAAACCTCCTTTTCAGTGAACAGCGTATCAGTGTATTTGAGCTATCATGAATTGATGCATACTTCAGTATGAGGGTTATTGAGATAAGGACGGGTATCATAGACAAGACAATCGACAAATGAAGTCTGGATATCGTTAATATTCAAAAAATTATAATTAATTATTAGCGGAAGGAGAATTTGAATCAAAAATAAATTTAAACACTAAAGGATGGAAAATTATGTTAAGAAGCAGTCACTATAACGCATAGAGCATCATAATATTCAAATCATTGAAAAATATGACCAAGAACAGGAAATCATAGAATAGATCAGATGGATAAAAATATGCGGTTAAAAAGGTAACTTTATTCTGAAGAAAATCATCCACCATATTCTATGGTTTGTAACTGTTTTCAGTTTAATAATTTCGATTTGAGACAAAATTAGATATAAATTATTATTAAAAACATGGTTGCAAAATTTTTGATAACTGAGGCACCAATTAAAATGTATAAATTTAAAATATGAGAAAATCGACTAAGGTTTAGAAAAGAAATACTTTAAATTCCAAAATAAATTAGAATAGATATTAGTTATTGGATTGACATTTTAGCTCTGTTTCATAAAAACAACGTTAGATAACATCAAACTAGAATATGACTCATATTTCCAATGTTGGATTTAAAAATGGGCACTAACAGTAACAAGGATCCATTAATGTTCAACATCATACTTTATAACAAATGTATACCAAGAAAGATTCTAGAATACTAATTTAATATCATAATTTTCATGTTTAATCAGTTTTAGATAATGTTTGCGGTGATTTATAAAATGATTTTCCACAAATGACATCGAATAATAAAATCCTGAACCTCTATGAATCTAAAGCCTGAGATTGACTTAGGCTTATTGATTCCACATATCTTTTCAATTATTGAAACAAACAAAGAATTGAAGTTGATTACAATTAGACTGTTTCTCTGATACAAACAAGTTATACCTTGGAATAACTCAATTATTCCGTTCCTCAAGTCCACAAAAATCGTTTTTCTCAAAATATAAGTGATTCAACAAGTTTTTAATGGATTATTGCCTGAAAAAAAGATGAATACTCAAATATGTGAAAAATAATTCGAGTTTCTAATGACTGAAAAGTATTAAAGATACAATGTATTGCTGATGACAGTTTTTGAATGTGGTTCAAAACCATTGGCACTCTCTGGCGATTTTTGTACTTATCATCCAGTGCATAGTTGAGGATGCATATCTATTGAAAACTAAACCAGAAAATCATACAGCTTGAGTAACTATGTTACCTCACTTAAGTAGCTATTAATCGGGAACTTCAGAAATGCTTTGATGTTATTGAGAATGTATTCGTAACTTTGACACTTTAAACAAATGATACGATATCTGATTGGAGTTTAAATTTCAACTGGAAAACATTGAAAAGAGCGATATGATTCCACTCAAACAACCATATGCCATTTTGTTAGTTGTGATGAATTCGATGTTTGGTTCAAAAAGAACAAAGATGCATTAATCAGGGACAATATTTAGAAAATACCTTTCCACAATGCATATTTCCAATAAGTGCAACGTTTCGTATTAGATCAGGGTAGTCCATCAAATCTGTCATAAATCAAAATTATGGTATTTAATTACTCCAAACAAAATGTGGCTTCCGGTATCTCACTTTCTGCAAAACTAAATTTTTTCTTAACAATTGGCTTGACAATTGGTTCTAAATTAGAAGCATAAGTAACCGTCTAAATTTTGTGTATCCTCTTCTTGTAAAATTGCCTCTCATAAATCAAAATTACCTCGACGTCAGGTCCATACACTTCATCGGGGGTTGGATAATATTTTTTATTCTAAAATTGACTAACTAAGCCACTTCATGTAGAATTATTGTGTTCTGGTATTGAAGTTCGTCGGTTTCCTATAATTATCTATTTTTACATCGACAAGATCTTTTTCGCCAGGGCTTCTATCTTCTGATTCTTCAGATTCTGATTCGCGGTCACTCAGGATTTCTGGGCCGATGTAATTCCCGAATTCGTCATACAATTCCCTGTCATCCATCGTTGAGTATAGCTACACGCACGCGCCAAAACGTAAAAGTCGAAAGATACTTTCTACGGACACGTGCTTATTTGATAGAAACCAACAATTATTGGCTTAAAGGTTCAAATTTTTAATTAGAACTCCTCAAATATTCGACGGCATGCCACTTGCAAGAGCCAAAGTGGTATCACCTCCACATTCGGGTATATATGGATTCTTTTCAACCAACTTGATTTGTTTCTTGGTTAATTGTAGCTTCAGAATAATTATCAAGAAGTGCTCAAACAATGTCTATTTTGACAATTGCTGATGGTGTCCCACACGTTAAATATCTGCCCATACTAGGTTCAGTTTTTCAACACCCAAGCCATAGACTGTGATCGTTTAAATTGCTAAGATTGAATTTGATGATATTAACACTCATATAAATACAAATGATGGGTAGGGATGTTATTTTTCGTTCAACACTGAATATCTTATTGATATCACCCTGGGGTTCACTTTTAAAGAATTCGTGCAAACAAGTCTTTCGAAACACATAATTGGAGGTGGCATGTATCATGATGTTTGAGAAAATCAAGAAAACGTACCTTTTCCTCAAATGTTAAGACCGATAGTTGAAGTAGTCGGGAAGCGTGAACATAGTATCCACATTCCGATTAAATCGCAAAACAAGAGGGATTGGTGTTTTTCAAGGAGATTAAAATGGATCCGATGCATGAATGCAGTTAATCAAAAGTCCAGGGTTTAGAATCAATAGCATGTTCCATTATCTAAAAATGTCATGGAATAAGACTAAAAATAAAATTTAAATAAAATAATACGTTATCAGAATTATGTTTTTTAATTTAACCGAACGGATAAACTAACAATTAGTATTTCAAAATTCTCAAGGATAGCTCAGGTTTACGGGCGGCGGTGGTGGTATGCGAGTTTTTAACGTTTTGATATTTTGGGTAGTAAATCAGTAATTCTGGCAAACGAAGATCGACGTTATAGAATTTGTGGCAATCTTCCCTTGGAGAAAATGTGTGTTCAGCAGAAGTCGGACCTTAAACCGACCCATTGATCCTCAACCAGTGGTCAGCCAATAGACCACTCAGAGCGACCCTGCAAAGTTGATATTTCCGTATTTCCAACACCGTTCGCTTGTAAAAAACCTTGACTTGGGTATTTTTTGAATCTGTGCTTAAATTCCAATATATTCACCCATGGGTTAACCATCTACCTACTCTTTCGGTTTTGTTACGAGAATCTGGAAAATGTGAATAAAACGCTAAAATACCAAGGAATAGACCATCAAATATATCAAGTATTCATAGTAACCTTTTAATTTTGCTTTATATATCCCCATACAGACAAATAATACGATAATTTATGGATACGTGGTGAATTTCACAAAAATTGGACAAATTTAGCTGATTCAATCAAATGAGTCAGGTGAATACCTTGTGATGGCTGAACAGACATAAAGCTAGCCAATTCCGCCAAGTATTCACCTTAAATCCTAGAACCTGTAAAATCAATCGATAAAATGGCACGAGGAATGTTTTCTTATAATCAGATGCTAAGAAAGTGTTCACGTTGAAGTATAGGAGTACTTCATTAAATATATAGAGATGCTTGAATTAAGGTATGAAGCCATTGAATGGCCATTCGAAGTTATTTAGAACTACATCACATTCTTACAGAGAAAAATAGGTTTATTTTAATTCAAAATAGTCCATGAATATAAGAGAGTTCTTTGAACCTGTTTCTGGTGCCAAACAAATCACAAATCCATAAATACTGTTTTCTGCCAGAAAATATTCAGAACAAGAAAAGGGCTGCACGAGATGATTAATAAACCGTAAATATCTTAGAAAAAGACGAGTTTGTTGTTACAAAGAGAATAATCAACAATCACTTGGATGAAACTCTTTTAATAAAAGTATTGTGATACAGAGTTTTTAGTTCAAATTTTGCAATTCAATTTGGTGGCCAAAAAAATTAGAAAAAAATAAAATTGAAAAACGAATAAAACTAAATAAAATTATTTAGTTTTGTATAATTTCATTGATTAAGGACCTTTGACATACATGGTTTTCAGGTCTATTCCGTCCTTTCATACCGGGTTTT
>JWZT01000510.1:3975-37811 GCA_000827895.1 Thelohanellus kitauei
GATGATGATGAGTCACCTGTGCCTGTGACTGACCAGGAGGCTAAAAAATGTATGGCCGTGTTACAGCGGTATTTTATGCAGGAAGGAAATGAAGGGAGTCCTACATCCGCACTGAATATCTGTGCTGATTTTGTAGAAGTTACATGCTACAAAAACAAAAGACAGACTACACTTGACTCGATTTTTGCATCAAAATAAATTGTATGTACCTATCTACCCATTTATTTTTTAATTTGGATTTTTTTCCTTTAAAGTTTTTATTACATAAGTATTGGTAATTTATATGATAATTTATATTCCTATATGTAATTTACAGTTTCCAAGATTTAATAAAATTGTTGAAAAATATATGAATTGTTTAATTTTATGTGTGTATTATTTGTTAATGGCCTTAGTCGCCAAAACCAAGTAAATGGATTGAAAAAAAAGTGAACTTCGCTTAGTTGGGACAGCCGCTTAATTGGGACAAAATGCCCAAGTCCCGATGTGTCCCAATTAAGCGGAATCGACTGTATTTAAATGTTTATCTCGATTTGGAGTCTTAAAAAACATAAATTTTCAAAAACCGCAGGGCATTTTAGTCCAAACTGTCGTATATATTACAATACCCGGTATATCCAGGTTATGGGGACCGCCTATGTTCACTCTAAGCTGAGGGTGCGTGGCCGAGTAGCAAAAAAATCCTCCATGCACAGGTTTTAGGCATTCGAGTGGTGAGTGCAGGCTGCATTAAAATCGATGGTAGTTTGACCCTTAGCTGAAGTGGCTTTACCAGATTCTTTTGAATCACTGCGTTTTTTACAAAAAACAATTGGAAGTCAGGTTCGATTATACTATGTGGACCTTTAGGATGCAGAGCCTAAACTATTTAAATCATCATAAGTTTGCGGTCGATGGATTTGTCAATAGTTGCCAAAATTACATTGGTGTATTAGCCATTTTATATCAAAATTCAGGTTCGTTTTGATTAATGATATTATCTGTAGAAGTTTGAATTAATTCTTTCTTACCATTATTTGACATACCCCGATGGTTTTCACTATAGCCTTAAAAATAGTTAAAATAAACAATAAATCATTAAATATTAAAAAATTCACAACGTTCTCAAATGATTTCGATAAGCCGGATGGCCGCCGCATTTCTATTCTTTGAAAGACGTACATTCAGGCACTGTTTTTTCGTTAAGTTATGTTAATTAATGTAGGAATTTCAGTAGTATTTTATTCAAAAAAATACATTTATAGCTAAGAAGATATGTTGCCTTATTTTCGTCATAATTTATATATGCCAAAATGTCATCGATATTACATATGGAGCAATCAAATATAAAATATCACCGAGGAATCTTTCAAATGTTTGAGAAGAAAATGGAGAGTACCTAATCACTGTGATTACACTATGTCAACAAAATCCAGCTCATGAAAGACAAGATGGTGTAAGGGCCAAGTTACTTTGTTGTGGACTTCAAATCGATAATTTGATCAATATAGATATTTTAGATAATATAATTTATTTAAATGGTCTCTGGATGAAATAAAGCGAAATAAATGGTTTGCATGCTCGTTTTTAATTGTGAGAAGAAAGTGTTTTTTTTACAACAGAAAAATTAATGATTTCAAAAAGTTTCCGAGTAAATAGCGATACTATTAGATTTTTAGAATGTATTACAGTGTCATCGATTTTGTATTGAGTGACTCAGTTTTTTATTTAAAATATAAAACGAATGTTATTATGATCTGAATGACAGGTTTTAATAATATGTGGTTATAATTAGGATTGCGTGACCAGGATATAGATTTTAAAGCTTTCTCAGGTTATGTTTGAGAGAGCCCATTATATCAAAGAGTATATATAATTTATCCCATCAATATTTTCACAAGGAAAGTTCGAAGGACGTGGTTACTCCTCGAAGAAGAAAATTTACTCAAGATTCAACGAAGAATGGCTTTAAGAACTTGTGGAGACTGATGTGCCATCTGTCTCATAAACAAACAATAATATCTTGTTATATTTTCTAATTCAATGATGGTGGAGCTGTTTATTGTGAAATTGTTCAAAGTGTTAAAGATGGAGGAGATTTCAGCACAGGAAAGAAACGGGAATATTGGAAATTGGATTACCTAGAGGCATCTCTATCATTACATATTTTATCAGTTATTTAAATGAGGAAAAAAGTGCGGTAGAAATTTTCGAATATTACAGGAGAATACCGTTATCGTAGCGTTAAATTCTAGAAGGTGGAAAGAATGTAATCAAATTTTTTAAAAGTCCTGACTAATAATAATATTCTAGCTATTAAATTGAATGTTTCTATACTTTCTGTCTAAGACATCCACAAACATGTTGCAAAATACGTCGAAACTTTTGATTTTTGGCTGAGTAACTACTATGCAGTTGAATCGTTTGGGTCCTTAACCCTGTTTTTAAAACTGAGCCATTGAATGAATAGAGAAAGTCGTCATTTTATACATTTATATATTACGAAGCACAAATTTATCCCTTCACCAAATACTTTATGTTTCAAGTATGTCTCAGAAATTATATACGAAAAAAATTTCGCTTCACTTGTGAAGTTGCCCGATTTGATAGCATCTCAATTTTGACAGCAATAAAACAACTCTGAGGTTTAAATGACCTTTCTCTTCAGAGTATGGTGATTTTTACATCATTTGGTGCTATTATTATGCTAATAAATTAGTGGCATATATTCTGAGAAGTATGATACATAATCTTTGTTAACAGTATTGCTTTGCTCATTTAGAGGACTTAGATTTTGAAGATGGTTGGAAACATGTTCTATTAATGCTCTGAATTGAATATTTACATAGTAAAGTTTATAAAACGTTCAGTAGATGTAGATAATCAGTAAATTTTAAGAAATGTCTGGAACTGGCCAAGGCAGATGAAAATGATGCAGTTGTATTTATGCATTTATATGAAGTACACTGGTTGTCTAGCCATCTAGTAGTTGCCGTTGTGGTGTTAAGTTAACAAATGCCGAATAAACTGTTTCACATAACAGTTAAACATATCATTGATGCAACCAGGAATTACTAATTGAAGAGATAACTAAATCCTCGACTCTGAATGGCCTTGACAATGATTCATGATTTTTGGTTAAACTGGATTCAATATGGAAATACCTAGACCAATTTATTCTTATAAGACTGATCGAGCTTCAATTTGTAAAAGCTAAAATAGCCAAATAAGATCGTAGTGTTGGCGAAACCAGTTGATTGGAGTGACGCAGCGAAGGAAGTTGATTCAATTGACCATGACATCGATTCAAGAGTTATCCAAAGATATATTTAATTGCTGTGTAATCACGTTGCGAGCAGATGTCCTGATGAAGAATTGATGAATATTCATATATTTGATCATTATACCATTGCAAAGGATCCAAGTTTTGATTATGGTGGACAGTTTGAACAAATCTCATTAAAAGGTCTTCATAATTTATATCTAATTTTAAGAGAATCTCAATCTAAAGATCAGTGAACAATGTGATGATTTCAAATATTCGATTTTGGAGAAATTTAAGGTAGGGCCAATTTAAGCTCTCAATATCGTCATAGCCAATATTATGAAGGATGGAAACATTAAAGAACTGACCGTTGTATTTTAGATCTGTGGAAAATGTCAAGCATAGAGTGTAGACTGCTAACCGAATGTGGGATCAGCCTAATGGATGCATGTAAAACAATATCAATATGCAGGTTTCAATAAATCACTTGTATAATTCGATCAACAGCATTTTCAATCTATGATCAGGAAACATTACTGGGTTTAAAGTTCAATTTTGTATTTTAGCAATTCAATTTGGTGGAAGAAAAACTTGGGAAAAAAACTAAAATTGTTTTGTTTTCAATAATTTAATTGCTTATGGACCTTTAACAGACAGGGGTTTCAGGACCATTTCGTCCTCTTAAGCTCAATTTCGTTTTTCATAATTTCATTTAGTTTTGATTTTTACAGCGTCATTTTAATACCGTAAAAGCCAACCTTTGTGCTTGCATTAGACGGAAAATTTGGAAATTTTAAGTTAAACCACCATCTTATGAATTTGGTTTTGGGTCTGGTTAACACAAATTTTCTAACATACAGATTTTTTTAAACCTATGGCATATGGGTGAGGGGGGCTGTTAAAATTCTCTGGGAACTTTAAAATAACGATTTTTTGAAAATTACGAACTCCCCAAATTAGAAAGTTTACACCATTTGTCTCGTGAACCCAAAGAACAAAGTACCGGCATGTGAATTGTGAAAAAATAAAAAATATTGCCATTCCCGACAAAAATAAAATCTCCCCCTTACCCAGTGACGGAACATGCCTACGGACAGTTCAAGCCTAGATAAAATAAAATCATCCAACCCAAATGTCCAAACAGCATAACACAGAAAAATACCCAACACGAAATTTGAGACGGGCGGGGGAGGCTGGCAAATCTAAGTTATCATTTCGAGCAAGACAAGACAACATTTTGAATTAGTGTGTTGCCTATGAAATGAGGGTGAAATCTATGCGATTATTAGATTTCTGAACATTCCCCCAAAATTTAGCATCACCCCATATCCTATAAGTTTAAAACAGCATTTCCATGTCAAAAAAATGTGTATTAAGAAGGCTTAACCCCATATTCAACGGATGGTGGCTTACTTAACATTTCCAACCTTTCTCTTTTAACTTACCCATAGGTTAGTTTTGACCGGGTTAAAATGAAATTTTTATAATCAAAACTATATGAAATAATGAAACGAAGAAATAGACCTGAAACCAATGTATGTCAAAGGCTCGCAAGCAATGAAATTATAGAAAACTAAACAATTTTAGTTTATTCGTTTATCTAGTTTATTTTTTCCTAAATTTTTCTTCCACGAGATTGAATTGCAAAAATACCAAATTGAACTAAAAGAATTTTATTTTTCTAGATGCTGTTTAAATGTGTTGAACCTAAAACAAAAACTATGATATTTGGAAATAAATGATTGAAGTAAATTTTTTATTCTAGATATCTACTTACCTTCATTTTAGTTGTGAATGTTTAATCATTTTTACAGATCTTTTTCCTGGCTTCGTTGATGTAATTCATTGAAAATATTTATCATCTTTCAAGCTGTAATATTTATCGAATAGTGGTATGTGGGCGGAATAAATTTGGAATTATTTATCCAGGAATTACATTCGCAATTGCCGCGCACAAAAAATTGTAATTTAATTTTTCCCACACTGCATTTTGCCGCTCAGCGTTGTCAAAAATAAGGGGGCACATCAACAGCGAACGTTCTGACTGGCAAAAGGGTGATCGATGGGCACACGGGTTTTTGGTGGTCAGACTCCAGCTAGGCCGCCACATACTAACATACGGCGTGGGNTGATGAAATTTCTACTCTGAAAATTCAAACTTCAGAAACTTTACAACCACAATCACCCACGATAACAGATGAAACAACCCAAATGTCAGAGCGTGTGTCCAGCATGGGCCGAACCAGCTCCCATCAATGCTGACCGAGTAATCAACCGCTTGACTACTCAGCGCCGTTAACTGACCTAGATATAATATATAGCTTACGATTGGGTGATATTTCCGCACAACGATGTTTCGACGCGTTGATTTATGATAGACATGTGACTTTGTATTAACTAATAATTAGCCTGGTGAATGTGATTTAAAAATTTGAAAAGGTGGGGATAAAACACCATATCCTTTTATTTTATTTTTCCTGGCAAATATAGATATTCAGGCGTTTCAGATTTCTGTGGCTCATCGTGTGAGCGCTAATTTTAAATGGATTGTTGTATTGGCGGTTCGCTACTTAAATTTATCGCTTTTTTTTAAATTTAACACCGTTTTAAAATACGGATTTTAATTTTTACACCAAATTCTTATTTATTTCAAAGACAAACCTATCCTTTGATTAATAGGGTTTTTATAACAACTTTTTTTGATTAATTCGATTTTTTCCTAAGCTGAATGTATGCGCTTCACAAATTTTGTTATATTTGAAATAAGTAACCTCTGGGTATGGAATCTTTTACACATATTAACCTTAAGCATCAAAATCGAAACCAATATATTCAACGAGGAGCAATGGATGCTTTTTTATTTTGAAAAATGTTAATTTGATTCAGATAAGAAATCTATCTGGTACTTTGAAACTCTACTCTTGTTAGCCTAATAAGTAAAATTAATCTCAATGGAGATTAAATAAACTTTGGTTGATACACAATTTCCCGAGCAAATGTACCTTTTGGCTTATTCAAAGGGCCGATTATTTTGAATAATATAAATGATTTCAAAAAAGAGGAATTGGGTATCAAAAATTATTCTGATATAAAATGAATTAAAAGTGTTCTCTTTGATATGCTTGGGAGGCAAAGGATGTGGACTCTCGAATCCATCCAGTGCAGTCTTGTTAGGATATTTACCTTGATACTGCGGCAATACTTGATTGCAATGCATTTAAATCATAAATAGTTATATTTGACGTTATTATCGAATTCCTTTTCCAGTAAAAGCAGCTCGATTTGTTTGAGCCTTGGAGAAAAGGGTACGAAAAACTTTTTCGTGACCTCTCTATCATATTATTTTTCAGGTCTTATTTGAACCGTGAAAACCCATTTTTTTCAAAACAAATCTATTTGGTTTGTTGATTATTCAAATTAGATATATTGAATGAGAATGAAATGAGAACGAATGGACAATTCTCTGGTATTTTAACGCAGTAACAATTATACAAAAAAATTGGTTTGATTCAACAAGAAAGAGTCCATTTGTCAAATATGACCCTCTCTACGTATTTGTAATGATTCATATTCTATTCCACCATTCAAGAGAGATTCGTCATGTAATAGAATCAAGGATCAATGAAATAGTATTTTGGTACCCTATTCACCATGTCTGAATGAAGTATAGCTGTTTTTTTTGAAAAGGAAGACGATTACAAGGCCTAATTTTGTTATTTGTCATCCCAACTTTTTGAAGTCATTTATTGCCATAATGTCAAGGCAAATATCGCAAAAAAGTTACAATAGATGGATCCGAGAATCAACACTCTTTGCTTCCCGAGCTTTACATAGAGAACATTTTTATTTAATTAAAATAGTTTTTGAAACTTCATGCCTCTTTTTTGAAATCATTTTTTAATTTAAAATAATCGGCCATATGAATGAGCCATTAGGTAGATTTGCTCGGGAAATGTTGTAATACAGATATGCATATTTATGTCGTATATCAATCGCATCAAATAAGAACAGATAAATCGTGAAAACACTAACATTACTGAAAATAAAGATTTTTGTTCATAGGCGTACCTGATTCCTTAAAATCATTATACAATAAAACGGGTTGATATTTAGAGTGTCTTATAATTGAATTGTAATCTGGGCAGAAGCACAGTTATTTCTTGTTCGTTGATTAAATGTAGAAGAAAGAACGTGTAATTTGTGAAATTAAAATTATAGGAGTGCACTCAATCAACTCAACGATAGAATTGATGGCACCATAAAATTTCGTAGACCTCGAAAATCCCATTGAATCCTACATTTCAAGGAATATATCAGAAGAAATTATTATCGACTAATTTTAATTTTCCAAATTTAATCAATGAAAGAGAAACAAAACTGCGTTTCTTCCCATATTAGATATCAATTTACAAGGCACCATATAAAAAATACAAAGTTTGTCTTCTCGTCTCTAGTTCTTATGGTCGAATATCGGGATACATATTTAAAGTTTTAATTTACAAAATTGTTTATAGCTTATAATTTAAAAAAAAGGATTATTCCCAATGATAACATTAAAAAGAAAAAATAGCCATTCAAATAGTTTGGAAATATCTCAAAAGCCATCAATTTAAATCAGGAATAAAAATTTAAAATGCATAAGAATAGTTTTTATAAATAAATAATTCTTCTAAGGTAGTTATTAGTGTACATAATAACAGTAATTCTTCATTCACCTGATTTTTATTCACCCAGCCCCGTTTCAAACAGCTAAAAATTCTCTTAAGCTATTTATTTCAAATATTTTTTAGTAAATAGATTTATTTATCTTCAACGAAGTTGAATGTAAAATGAGAATATCCCAAAATATGTACATTTTGGCGGTGATAAAAACCACAACATTTAGAGATAAATTTTGATATGATAGTGAATTTCCCATTTTTCTCGAATCTGGATTAAAAAGACAGCTTAACTTCACATATTCAGTCGCATACGGAGGTAATCCATGTTCAATCAGGTTAAAAGTACGAGTATTTTGTATGCTTGGTGTAAACAACGCTGTATCTTTGGGACATAATATTCTAAATTATCATCACAGTTTATTTATGTTCGAAATATATCAAGTTCCAGACGAACCACATATGAAAACATGGAGCGATTACTAAACTATTATGAGGATATTCAATGTTCAAAAATCCGACATATCACTTCAAACTGTGTGCATATGTTGAAACGCGCGTAGATCTCTGTACGCGGAAATATAGATTTATCATAGCTAACATGTAAATCTTCTCTCCAGAGTTCGATATAATTTCAAACAATAGGAAATTATGGCTATGCAGGTTTCGATTCATTCATTAATGTCAGAAAAAAGTGATTCACTGGTTCAATCCGGTACTTCAACCACAAGTACTTATTTTTATAGAATTTTCGTAGCCTCAGAAGATCCAATATCTCCCTAACCAGCTGTCTCGATCTTATTCTTTTACCTATTTTGGCCTTGTCTATCTCAACCGATACATGTCTTCCCATGTGTCAATTGTTTTGAGAACCAGTAAAGGTAAAATTCTTGACAAAATAAAAGCCAATCCAGAATGGTATAATCAGCCAAACCAAAAGACTCCACAGCTATTTCCGGTCGTTGTGGATTTTTTAGTATCTACAAGGCTTTCAGGCTTTTTGCTGTTTTTACGGGCATGAGGCAGTCTCAAAACATATATACTATTATGGATTGCATAAACGAGATACCGGACATTTGTTTTAACTTTTTTAAAATTTCGCTGCTACAGTTTAACATGTTCGACACCCAAAATTCTCGTTTTCGAATTCCTCTTTAATCATTTCCCATATAGAGTGCACCTTATACTCCTGGATAGAACTGTACACGGAAAGGAAGATTAAACAGAGATTCTGAGGCTAGATGACAGCACCAAAGTCAAAAATATTCGTTTTAAAACCAGAACATTTCATTGATTTGTGTTCGAGTGAACAGCAAATAATCTTATTAAATAAATGATTCCGTGCCATACTTGAAAATTTTTTCTATGAAGTAGCCGCTGATGGATCTAGTTAATAATACTCCCGTATTATCAATCGAATTAAAGTATTTTTTAATTTACTATAGGATTAACACGTTTAAAAACAGTATTATTTGAATATTTTAAAGATTTTTGATTGATAAATATTTAGTCAGTGAGTTAAGTTGTAAAGAAGTTGCATATCGACATAAAACTCTCAATATTACCTTTTTTATCGATAAGCACGTTAGTTTTGCATAATCAACTTTATGAAATATTTTAAAGCGGGATCAGTATTTCAACATTTCATTGAAAAAAATCATCATACATTCCAAAAGATGTGAGAAGTGAATACTGCAACGTAGATACCATAATTCAAATAGAAAATTTTGAAAGATTCTACCTCAATATATCTCACAAAGAAGTTGGAGTTTCAAAGAGATATTGTACCCATGCAAGCTGAACGCGAATGAGGTGTTATAAATTGTCTATTTCCGATGTGCTGGGATAAAACATTGTTTTCACATTCATATTATTTCAAAAATCACGATCACTTATTTTTTAACCTAATTCTACAATCAGTTAATTCAAGGATAGAGTTCGAAAGCAGTAATTGAAGGTCTGGAGGTGATGGATGAAATTGATGAGTGTCGAATCTATAAATACAAGCATCACAGAGGTACACTGTAAATGGACCATTCGTATTCATTGTCGTCTGAAGAATTGAATACCGAAAGAGGTTTCTTTTTGAAGTGTAGGACAGAACAGAAAACACCCTCATTAATTATAGAAGCAGATTTTACTCAGATCCAATATTACCACGATTTTTTTCGAAGCTATAACTATCTGGATCAGCAGTATACTCATTATATGGTAAACCAGATTCAAAATTTTCAGGATCCAACTAGAAAGACTTGTATTAACACATTCTAGAGTGCCTAGAATTCTTTAAAATTCAGAATATTCACAAGAAATCTTTGAAACTCGCTTGGTGAAGAGAGATAATCGAATCGATGATTTTAATTCTGAATTTCAGTGAAGGATAAGACGCCATGATGATCTTTGGGGTTGAATTTTCCATGTTTTCAGGTGTTATTTTAATCCTAAATAATATCAATCTTTCTAAAACTTTTTTATTTGGCAACTAGAGATACTTTAATATATTTCAAATACGAAATGGTAAATGTAAAATTCACTTTAGTAAGAGCTTTAACAGTATTTAACTACGTAAACTAATTTTTGTTACAAAACTGATTGGAGGATGGACGTTGTTTAATTAAGCCATTAACTGAAATCTGAATCATCAAAATGTTTCATATGTACATCTCCTCTCGATATAACTTGTCGACGGCTCTCATAGGTTTATTTTATAACACTTCAAACAACTCATACACATGACCAAAGAGATTTTCAATTTTAGTTGATATAATGATAGGAACTTTCTTGACACTAATAATTTGGATATAGAGACTAGTTAAAGAATGTGAAAACTATTTAGAGAACAGACAACTGTTCTCTGGATTTATATTTGAGACGCAAACCAGCCTTCAAGTGCGATGATGAGTAGAAAACGCACGTAGTTTTGGCAAAACGGTTGCAAACATGATTGAAAATAAATTAGCGTATGAAAGGTAAGTAGCAAGGTTAAAACTATCTCTTAAACAATATATGGTGAAAAAAAATACATAAACCTATTATCTTGCAACTGGGGAATCGAAAAATTTCTGTTTCTTCCATTTTCTGACATCTTTCGAAGTGACAGGATATTGAGGATCTCCAATCAATCTTTTACGGTTAACCTTATCAATTCTTCCAAGAAGAGGTGAATTGTTTAACGTCGTAGCATTTGTTTTGTTCCTATCACTATCAATGACCGGGGTCAGCACCGATCTCTGTAAATGATAACTGCTTTCGACGCCCAAAATGACACACCAGTAATCGTCCGAAATTCCTAGAAATAGTTCCATGAGCATTGGCTGGATTCTGGTATCCTCGTACAATCTTGAATTCGATGGATTTAGGCATGCATGCCCAACAATCGATGGCCCCATCACACGAGCAAGACTTTTGAAATCCATCAAATTTTCTTGAACACGTGCCACTCGACGCAAATGCAAAATGACATATGCCAAGGTATGGCGGTTTTCAACTGGTAACGTATCGATCAACTTATAGACCCTTGGTAAATCGTTCTTTTCTCCACATTCCAAAAACGCAGCATGCAATTGTCGCGTCACGAGGGGTTCAGACAATTCTCGCAGGTATAACTTAACTAGATGCGTTAACGTATGAATGTCTGAAATTTTCGACTGATATTTAAACAAAAGTGTACGAAATCGACTTCGGTTTTTCTTCGAATCTTAGCTTTAAGCTCTTTTATTTCTTTGATTGATCTTTAAGTATATAAGCTTACCCAGAGACTCGGTATAGTCCTTGTTCAGAAAGACCGCGTTTTTCGATTTCTGCCAAAATTTTAACCTAATATCAATGAAAGATAAACAAGGAAAAGAGGAACTCGATAAGGTAGTGTATTTTGCACCATATCTTTAAGAAGAATCTAAATAAAAGACTAGAAACTTTGTCAGTCTCAACCTCACATGTGACTGAAATAAATTTTTTACAATCCTCGTGACATTTCATGTTGCAATCAAAAATTATTTAAACTCAAACCCTGGCATCTGTAAAATGGTCTCTGGAATCCAATGCCTTTTTTACACTGAAATCAATTTTGATATACGACTGAACACTTCCCGGGTTTAATCTCCTTTTTGTGAATCAAGTTGTGAGGCTCATTTTAAAATATATAAACCTTAGAGGCATACGTAGTAATGGGTTTATTATTTTCTACATTTGTAATTGGTAAAACGGCACTGCTTGCAGTTGACTGAATGTCAGGATAGAGTTTATGTTCGGTCAGATTGGATCTTAGTTTTGTAAAAAATATCGTACTTAGCACTTTCGGGTTCGGTGTGGTATGAATAAGTGGGCGAATTCATATCTTTAAAACTCAGAAAAAACCTATATGGTTGGAAACCCCAGAGTTAAAATTTACGGACGGTTTTGGGAGCTGAATAATCGAAGAATAACTTCTTGAATGGGTATGGGCGAATAGTGCGATTGAATGCTGTTGAAAGACTGTTACTTAGTTAAAGCGAATTTTAACTGTTTCCGACGATGTCTTTCGAGGTGTTTCTGTATCTTCATTAATTTTCTGATCATAAAAACGAATACTCTTTTAAAACTTCGTGCATTCGAAGCTGCCCGAACAAGCTGTGTTTCCTACAAATAATTAAAGGAAAACCATGGTTTCTTCTGCAGAATCATCCAAATCGGATGGAATAACTGATTTTCGACCGACCGGTGCCTTGATCAGTTTTTCTTGAAAATCCTGGGACCCAACATCAGTCATTCGAATAATTGCATCGCGATCCAATCCATGAAGGTCCGATGGATCTACGTCATTCAAGTGTGCTTGGATTGACAGCATTTGCTGTTCCTAACCATAAAATTAAAACATACTAAATAGCGAATACGTTTTTCGTATTCGGTTCGTTTTCTGAGAGCATGGTTGAGTTGGTTTCTATTAATCGGTATGTCTCACCTGGCTAGCTCTAACTGGACAGTGGTCATCCTATTTTGTTCCTATAATTAAACAAGAAAACTATCAACGGAAGTTCATTTTCTTTGACGGCTACGAGATCAGCTTCCGCCTTTTCCCATTTCCTCCTACATTGTTCCTGATTTGTGAGTAAATTTATTAGTTCTGTATTCCATCGATGCCTTACCTTTTTCAACGCCTTGGCTCAGGGTGGAAGCAATTGCTCGCGAGTCGATTGAAATCAGATGATACAGAAGTACTCATTAAAAAAGCGCTATTTTGAGCGCACGCGCGACCCAACAAAACCCTTTCGGTTAATCATTACAAACATCTATGTTTACAAAACTATCTATTCTTGAAATTGGGGCGTTACAGTGTAGATTTACAGTTTTATGTTATCAATTATAAAACAGCGTCGTTGCGCCCCTTCTGCTCACTTAACAAACAAGTGATTCGGTGTGAAACCTGCGATCAGTTGATTTGTTTTTATTTAGATTCTCACACGAACGATTTCGAAACATAATCGCTTATTCTTCAATCAGATTACGTCAAAATTCCACTTAGCCAAACTTGAAAAATATCGACATTAGAAGATCTGAATTATCTTATCCTCAAACAAAAAAACGTCAGTATGAATTCTTGGAACACTGTTAGAATGATATATTTTAATCTATTCGAACTAATACCGGTATTCAAATTTATCGAATCTCTCTTTTATCGACCATAAGGTGTGTGAGTTGGGCGGGTAGTACACAAAACCTTTCTCTGAGCTTTAAAATGTATTAAAAATTTATCCTATGGAACCTAAGAGAATGTGAATTCATTTTTTTGATATCGACAAATACTCTTGGCTCATGATTCTTAATTACGAGTTTATTATGTTTTTTTATAGATCTTTAATTGGGATTAAGATTCAATCTAACAAATTTCTCGGAGTTCTCTATTGTGCTTCGTTCCGACGCCCAATAATTATACATGGGTAAAGTTTTTTACCTTCATTATGTTCTTTAAATAACCTCCAACTCGTCTATGTTCTCAGGCTTTTGCCCAATACACTCATCTTAATGTATTTTGGTTTCATGTTGGATCCGTCCAAACAGTCATTATATTTAAGCAACTGCGACAATAACCGAATCCATCAATTGGTTAGCAGGAAGAACGTTCAAAAGTTTAACACTACCTATAGTACAAGAAACCGAGCACTAAACTTTCTGATTTTGGCAGTAAAATAATTTCTGTCTATTTCACGTTATAAACACCTCAGATTTGTGCCCAAAAATCTCTTTGTCCATTTCAATAAACGAAAATTCATTCTGAACAATTTATGAATAGGAATGAGGGATAACTATTTCATAATAAGCTCAAAAACACGTTTTTTTCTCATTACCATTCAATTATAATTTAGACAGGTGCTCTGAATCTCAAGAAGTATCAATTCATGAAATGAAACATTGCTACCAGATGGAATGATAATACGTTTTAGGTTATTAACGCTTCTCAATCACAGTAATGTTAATGATTCCTGATCAGGAAAGATGTACTCAGGAAACTATTGTACTTACGTCACTTATTACACCCATTGAATTGTCATTTTTATAAATAGATTCATGAACATCAGAATAATGTTCATATATCACTGTTGTAAGATGTTCAATTTTTCGATCGCGCCCTCTGTCCCCATTAAAAAAATTAAGAATTTATCTTGGATTTCAAGCTTAGCCGTATTTGATGAAATGAAATCACCCTTTTAACATTAAATAATGCGGGGCATAATTTTAGCATTTTCCTTCAATTTCCCAAAAATTAACATCAGGACAACTCATTTTTGTTTGAGATCTATAAACATCAGGAAAGCATGAATCATAGATAATCGATGAGCTCATGAAACGTTTAAATCTGTTATCAGAAAGCTGGAGCTGGGAGTTCACACGTAATCGCAGTTATAACATTTAAAATTTATTGATTCTCGATCGAACATATTTTTCAAAATATAAATTTGAAGATAAATTTTGGTTCTTTGTTTCGTTTTGTAGATTTTCATTAATAAATGTTTCCGCGATGATGACGAACAAAGAAAATTGCTCTGGTTGTCATAAATAGTAAATCCATAAGAATAGATGCTGTAGTCATTGATGAAGCTTTCAGTATTCCGTCTATTTTTTTTTAATTTTTATGACATTCTTAACATGGGGTTTGTTGTTTCTGTTTAAATTGATTCACTTCAATTTAGGATCATTTCCTTTCCCACATTATTGGTATCCTTTGTCATGATTTTAAACGTGTATTCACAACCTTCAACCTCGCACAGACGTTCCATATCAAATATTTAGACAACCCCCTTCTTTATCAATTTTAAATTGTAAAATCACAAGAACGGTAACTCGTGTACATTCCAACCCAACCAAAAAATAAAACCCCTGGTTAAATGGTTACAACAAAGATAGGCTTAAAGAACAGCCATAACGGTCTGTAATTGATTAGAGCTATAACTGCTATGAAATGGTTGAATCCTTCATCAACTCACCCCTCGGCATTTATTTGATAGACTAACTAACCAATCAAATAATATTTTTAGTTATTCGTTTACGGGAAACTTTAAATAAAAATTAACATGTACCAAATATAGTGTATGAGTTTCTGTTGTTGTTACGACATCTCCAGATTTTGTAATTGCTTTAAATTTTTGCTCTCTAAAATAAGGGAAGGCGTTCCTAATAACCAAGTCTCTAAATTAAAAATATGAGACATTGTATTTTCTTAGAATTAAAATTTAGGTTCAGGTTACTTTCACGGTTTAATCCTTTTTTTTCATGAGAGTATCTGGTAAAAAACGTGCGTTTATGTGAGTTACTTCTATACATAAGTAAAAATATCAACTTCAAATTCTAACTCCAGACGAAATCTCCGCAAATACAAATACATTTTATGTCAATATAATTATATCGTTTTCTTTTACACTTCAAATTTTCATGGATTCAACTCAATTAAGGTTTGTTTATGGTCTCTTGATTTTAGTCTCCATTATGTTATTTACCATATTTTCTGTTATGTAATTGTTGATTTCGCATTTCGAGGATTGAGTAACTGTATTCAAAAATCGATATAAGTATCTAGACACGGTCATAATAAAATATTAACCAATAATTCAGGAAAAAAATATTTCCATCAACATAAAGAAATCTGATGAAAATTTAAGAAGGTTTTTAGTTCAGCTCAACTGGTTGAATATTCAACTTGGACCTGGTGGCCACTGATTAAGGTTTATTTGCTAAACAATCCCGCCCAGATATATTTGATGACCACCCTCTTACATGTCGAAGTCAGAATGGCATATTGCAAGAAATTACTTCGTTATTTGATTTGACAAAATCCCTCGGATTTAGAATGATTGGAGGTTAATATAATGAATTTTATTCAGTATCTTCGATATCAAATGGTTATGCATTATAGACTCATACGACTGGAAATCCTATCATAATTTCCAGCTGTTCAATACCATTTTTTTCAAGGAAATCGTTTGATTGGGACCTCGATTTAGTGATGCGAAACCGGGGATAGAAAAGATTGTAAACTCTGGTTATAATTAAATAGCTTCCAGAAATATCAGGATAGCATGAGTTTAAATGCAATGGCCTCGCGGTTCAAGCATAAATACTTGGCCTCGACATTGAGAGAGTGAAAACCATCAAGATTTTTTACATAATTTGTAAATGTCCCAAGAATGGGACAAACGAATCATCACTGCATTCCAAAGGGTCGATTATTGTCACTTTGAGCCATTTTTAGTTAGAGAATGTGTCCTTTATTTATGATAACTCAACGAGGGTGAAAAAATTTATGTACATACTAATTGCTGAACCAAAACTGGTAATCGGATTCGAATGGCGCATGTATCATATTGGAAGTTTGGACAACTGTAATTAACTGTGAACATATGTGGAAACAGTAATCTTCACAAATCAGAGAGAAGATGATTTAGTCTTTAATTGCTTCCCAGTGCTTAAGTTTCTGGTGATCCAAATAACCTCGGTTATTGAAGGTGTTTCTAATGACCTTCTGCCAAAGTTCCGGTTACCAGATTCCTAATGTGTAAGAGTTGATAAAGTTTTTATAAATACAAAACAATCATTTTTAAACTTAATTAAGTTTCTTGAGATGTCGATCCCTATTTGATGGATTTTTTGAAACAAACCAAACTATCGCGAAGACATGCAAAAATTTCTTGGTAATACTTGTTCGAGCATCATTTATGATTGAATTCAGGATACTTCTCTAGATGCCATATAAGTAAAGCAAAAATAGTTATTTAAGCAAATTTCGTCATTTGCCTAAAATGAAAAATAATTGGATTTTTTTAGTTGTATGAATAATAAAACACCTATAAACCCTATATATTCCAAATGTTTTTAATGTTTATGTGCATATGAGAATTGAATCCCTTTATATAATCGTTGAGTGCATGAATTTCTTCTGAAATGTTTGTTCAAATTGGTGGGAGGGTCTAAAGATGGCTCTTAGGATCCTATCTATTTCAGCTGGTCATGTAAAGTTTTTCATATTTCAGCGTTATTGAAAACGCCTTATGTAGAATGAATTTTTTTAAGATTAACCCAATCCTGTGTTGGTATTTCAAATATACATCCAATCTATAAATTTCATTGACACGTCGTGTTTGATCTTTTTTCTTTTAGAAATTGGATGAATTATCATTCTTACTACTACGCAGTTTTATTATGACCACGTGACTCGCCGGTCCAAGGCTTTATATCCTGTTATTAACACTCGCTTCCACTAATTGCTCTTCTTCCTTCTTTAATTAGGACTGCCACTCTCACTAACCAAATCTTGTATAATGTACTGTCATCAAAGTTTGTGTTATCACAAGGTGTTAACTTGTTGAGATGAATCACTGTAACTTCACAATATTCTTAGAGTACTCCAAAAGCAATATTCGACTCCGGGAATCATCTTGCGATCGAAATGGTTGGTACTCTATGCATAAAAAAAAGTCATAGTAAAAGTCTTTTATTTAATTGGGTTGAATTTAAACTTGAAAGAAACTTAATTTTGAACAAAATCCCTGTTATTTTGACCATAATTGGGTTACTAAACTGAGTAAGAAATTAATTAAGCTGAGAAAATAACATGCCTACAAATCGGTGATCATTTTAAACTAACCTCTTAATACCTGGTCAAGATGGCGTAGTCACTGGCATAGTTTTGATGAGTGTCATTCTCATATGTGACTGCCAAAGGGCATGCCCCATCCACCGTGTGTAATTAGATGAAGAGCACCGATGTTTTTTTACTTGAGTCATGACTCATGACCTTATCCAAAGACACAAAATAAGCATTAACTTTATAATTATACGATTTTTTTGATTAATTGAGTTTGACAATTTAAAATACATTCCGAAAATTATGATCAAATTTTAAGTTGCAATGCACTTTAGATGCCAAACGCCAGAAGTGATACTTTTTCTCCTGTTCTATGTTCGCGTGTGGCAAATAATGTGCGAACCTTCTTCAATATCCATATTGTTAGAGGTTTCACAGAACTCCGACCCGGGTTTCGGCACCCTGTATGAAAACATATCACGAATGGCCATGGAGTCAGTGGTGAATAGGTCATCCAGAAGATATCCTATCCCGAAGATTGAGGTTCATTTATTGGACGAAAAAGACAACCCCATCTCAAGACACCTGCTAATAATGGACAAATCTCTGTTTCTAATCGGAACTTCTAAAAAATGCAAACACTGTTTTGTGAACGCCTTCTACTACAACACTCCAACGATATCCATTGTATTTAGGTCTAATGTCCAGTTTTCATCAATTAAAAACGATATCCTTTCCAAGAGTCAGACCTTGTTTACCGATTGGTATTTGGACTCTGGAAGAATCAGCAAGCAGATCAACACAGTTATTGAAGCAATAGGTCTCGATTCCTACATCCTGATCCATGATGACGGCCCTAAATCCATGGAGATAACATCAGAATTATTCGAGTTAAACAAACCTAGTGGGGTGTTGTCCTATAAGTCGAAAATCGAAGACCTGGAAAAGATCGACCGTTTTCAAGCAAAAGGTAAATCGGTGATCATCTAGGCATTATTATTCTAGGCTTTGATTATAAATTCGAGCAAATTATTGAGAGGCTTTCGATACCAAATTTTGGATCCAAAGTGGTAATTTTGGTTAAAATGTCTCTCTTCCCGATTCCAATTGATACAAACCAGATTCACCCCGACCAAACCTTTTATTTGCTGACATTCGATGAAAAGTTACATGGATCAGAAAATGCGATCCCACTAATCCTTTCATCAATTTCGTATTTTTTAGACGTATCTACCTTTTATAAAAGGGTCAAAATCTGATAAATCTGTACGATTCGATAGTCTACGCAACGGGTGTTTATATCACCAAAACCATTAAATTATCGGACCATTCGATTCATAGTAAACCCTATCTTACTTCAGGTGTCACCGGAATCACTCGAAAGTTTGATGGCTGCCGTCGCGTTGAATACAATTACAAATTTCTCGAAGTCTCGGCCAGCGGTTTGACGTTTCCTGATTTAAGGGCTCAAATTAATGGGAACCGTGGACTCGAATACTACTTCGGACTGTGCAGTGACTTACAAATATAATCTAATAAATGATTTGAATTTGGATAATTCAAAACCCCACGACCTAACAGACGACGAAATTCTTTCTGTGTTGGATCCACGTAGTTCTGACCACGGTATGCATTTCATCGTATTTATCGTATCAACCATAAACTTCACCCTCCGTATTTTGCGCTCACGTGATCGCACCTGTTTTTTAAGAGCTGTTATCAAATGATAGTTTACTTCAATAAACGTATTGAATGTATTAACCAAGGTGAGGATGGTAAAAATATCATTCAGATCATCAGTTTGGCGAATGTTTTTTTGACTGTGGAGTGAAGGGCAATAGAATTTAATCAGTTGAAATATTGTAAACGTTCATTTTTTTCAGAAACAGGAATAACGCAGTGTGTTTACGCGGAATCTTCTTATTTATAATTACTTCGAAGAAATAAATTATAACTATATATAAAGACAAATAGCGATTTCATTTTTTATTTCTAAATTTTGCCATTGTTTGTGTGTGCAGGCATTTTTACAAGCACTTAATCTGATTAAACTTTATTGCAATTCACTCCACAGTCAAAAACACATTCGCCAAACTAATTATCCTGCCTGATATTTTTACCATCCCCATAAGGGTAAATACATTAAATAGTTTACTGAAGTAAGCTATCATTTGATATCAGCTCTTTAAAAAAATTAGGTGAGGTCATTTTAACAAAACCCCGGTATAAACCAGAACACATCATATACCAGGTGCTAGCACAAACATTCTTTCAATGGTATTGTAACGCTTGGTAGGAGTTTATGATTGATTAATTACATAATATACTATCATTCGTATTATTAGCGCTAGGAGTGTTGACATGAAACTGTCGATTATACTTTGCAGATCCTTGAATTTAAACGTGGTTAAACCTGATACTTATTTTTCCTTAATTGTGAGTTATTTTTTGAACATTATTGGGTCTTGAATCCAATAACAAGATTATATTGAAAAAATTCTAAGAATAAAAGAAGAACCATATTAATGGAAATGAAAAATATAATATTAAAAATGGTTGTTACAGATGAAAAAATGATTAATGTTAGTAAAAATTTTGATATTTCCGAGTCAAAATTAGGAAGTCTTCAGCATAGTCAAAAACAAAGTTAGTAGAGATTAATCAATAACTGGAATTAATGACTAAATTTACAGAATGAGGTATGTACGTGCTACTCTCACAGGTGCTCATATTTCTGGATTTTTCTTCCACGGATATTTGTTATCGAATTTGCGTGTTAACGAAAAAGATATTCCCAGAAACTAAAGTAATATAGTTATCTACAAGTTAAAACATATATCCATGAATTTATGTGTTTTGCCACTTGTAAGTTTCTGTGTAATTCTTTTTTACATTTTCACGTTATTTGATTGAAAACAGCTTTTATGCCATTAGCTCCTATTCTTGGTAAATCTGTCTTTATTTTGTTCTTGATCGTGCTGAAAGCATCCTCGCATGGACTCAGGAATATCAAATCTTTTATCAACAGCTAGGATTCAATCACATTTGACTGCTATTTTGAACATTATTTCTTTCATTTCGGTTTATATAGTTCTCCTTTTATCTTCAGAAATTTATTTCAATAAAATCGCGTTATCGGTATTCACAAACCGCGTTATAGGATGTTTTTACTATGTATCATACCGCCTATTATTTGACCCTATAATATATTATCCCTATGAATTTTAATGATTGACCATCGCCGAGAACACTATTCTTTATCAACTAGTTCCAGATAACGAACATTGAATCTGGGTCATTATTAAAGAATCTACATTCGTCGAATAAATATCTCTCAGGGATGTTCGCTATCTGTATAGCGATTCAAGTTAAACTGTCTTTTGAACTCCTTAATTGATAATTTTTTAAGATCTATGGTTCATTTCCATGAGGATGTATTTTTGGATTCAATGTACACTTATGCTTTATAGGTAAAAATACTGTCAAAAATAATTAATAAATAAACATAAAACATGGCACCACTGACATTTTATTGTTTCGATAGTGTATCATTGGGTTTTGATTTTAGGCAGCTGAAATAAAAGTATTGAACCAAATTACTGAAAAGGAGCCGAAAAACGAATTTTTCTGCATGTAAATGGCCTAACGCGCTATTGTTCAATGCTTTTTATTTGTAATTTTGGTATAAAAGCACTCCAGATATCTGGTGTGTTATTGGGTTTATCGCATCGATTCATTTCAAGATTTTTTTTTCTTTTATGAGTGTTTTCTCAAGTTGAACATTTTTGAATATCGTTTATTGAGTTTTCATGTTTAGTGGTAAAATTGGACCTGATATTCTTTATGATTTATCTGTCATTATCATTCCTATTGTCGGCGTTCGTTCTTTTCAGGATATTTCAGTGAGATTTTGACTAATAAGAAAACATCTAAGACCCATGAATCACTCTAGTTGGAACATCTCGATCGAAGATATATTCATGATCAAGAATTCGGATGACACAGGTATTGGAGGCTTGGTAACTGAAATGATGTTTTCAGAATTACGGAATGATAGGAGACGAGGATGTGAAATTGTTACCCGAAAATGTTTGCTATCACAAAGGAACAATATTGTATGTTAGGAAACTGAGACCTTGTTTTCTATTCGATTTATCGGATGCCAAAGAAATTGAAAAAGTACCATTTCTTGTAATGAAGATGAAAAAATTAAACCACATCAATATTTGCACATTCGTTGGCGCCTGTAACCAGAAATCAGAATTGCTATTGTTGTTTTCATTCGAAGATCGGGGATCTTTGGAGGTACTTCCAAATTATATCAAAGGACGTGATCAAGAATCAGTATATCGATTTTTCTGGATCCCTAGTGGCTTACATTCTTAAAGACATTTGCCAGGTAAATTCCTACCATTTTTTAACACCAAAATTGAAAAACTATTTAAGTGATACAATCACAATGATTCTCATTGACTCGGAATTTATGATGATAGAAACTTTAAAGAGTTCTCTTTGAACTGAAATACCCGATCAACAACAATATAAACCTCAAAATGATCCGAGCTTTTTAGATTCCATTAATTTAAGAGGGTGAAAATCATGAAAATTATTAGGTAACAAATAAAGCTGAAACTTAAACATGATGTCAATACTATCATAAATTATTCATCAGCCAAAACTTTTACCATCCCTAAAACCCAGCGGTTGAATTTAGACATGCGATTTATGGAATAATGTATAAAAACTCCCGTTTCATCATTTGAATCCTGACTAAAAAATATGTTTGGCTTTTACTTCCCTTACGTTCTCATCAGAAAAAATATTTTATAAGTCATTTCTATTCAAATCGAAACAAGATATTTATATTTGCCTTTGAAGCTTTCTGTGCCATCATTATTTTTTCAAACGACCCATCTAAGCAGCTTGGACCTAAAATAACTAATTCATTTGTTATTAATTTATATTTGTTCCGCTTTTGGTTTTATTTAATGGAAAATAGACAGTCTGCTAATTTTTAATGGATTCCATGGGGTTTTTTAATTATATATACGAGTGTTTGTTTAAAATCATGAATGTAGATTGGAAATAATCTCATCGCCAGATTTGATGATTCTTTAATATTCGAATGTTATTAGTTTTTTATTGAATGAAATTTGATATTGGATCTTTCAGACGGCCATAAATACCACCCTGACCGTGTTAGTTATTATAAGTTGTGTATTTAATTGTTCTAAAGTTTTATAGTTGATTTATTTATTTTTGAGTATACCTTTTGGTGGATTTTGGCTGTTCCTTATTGATTCTAACATATAATTTCAAAATGATTAACATCAGGGAATGATATATTTGCAAAAGTCTCAAATCGGATACCATTCAAGATTGAAATCCTCGAATGTAGTGATCAGCAGTCGATGGTCAGCCAAGATTACTGATTATGGTTTGGTGGATGTTCGACACACGATTGACGGGGTTGAAGGCAATCCCCATGTGATATTTAAAAGTAAATCAATCAGACACAGACAAACTATACTATGCGCCTGAACTCATTCGGAGTCCACACAAAACCTTTCCTTTGGATCAATTGAAGGCTCAAGACGTGTACAGCTATGCGATCATTATCCAAGAGTGTTTGACACGCACCAAGCCATGGGGTAATATCGACTACGACCCTTCAAGTGTGTAGATCTTGACGTTCAGCTATCTTTAATCGGATTTCGATTCTCGAGTGCCCACCCTACCGGCCGTATATCTCGAACATTCAAAACGATATTTATGACTTGAACACCATCATGAAGTACTGCTGGGAAGAAAATCCCAGTAAACGCCCCACGTTTTCTCAAGTCAACAGAATGCTGGACAAAACGTTAAAAAGCAGTGGCACGACGTAAATTCTGAGTAAGATAAGCGATGAAAACTTTTTTGACAACCTCATAAAGATGTTGGAAATGTACGCCTCGAATCTTGAACAAGTGGTTGACGAAAAAGTCAAGGAGCTGGAAAATGAAAAGAATCGCAAGAACGAATTATTGATGACTATGATGCCCGAATACGCAATCCAGTCTCTTCGAGCAGGGGTCGAAGTTCCCACCCTTCATTTCGAGAACGTCACAGTCCTCTTTAGTGATATCGTCAATTTCGACAGCATCTGTCACCAACTTGCACCCTTTGAAATCGTTAACTATCTAGACGAACTTTATTCGGTTTTTGATGAAGTCATCGATTACTACCGGGTATATAAAGTGGAGACAATCGCCGACCAGTATGTGGTGGTGTCTGGAATACCCACAAAAATAGACCCAGTTGCCAGTGCTGAGGAAGTCGCATCTTTATCACTACATTTGATGCGTGCCTGCCAAAAACTAAAATTCATAAATAAATCTGGAACCAAAATCAAGACCATGCTCCGAATCGGGGTTCATAATGGTAATACGTGCATGACTCAGGTCCCGTCGTGGCGGGGGTTGTAGGCATATCGAGACCAAGATTCTGTTTATTCGGCGACACTATGAACACGGCGTCAAGAGTTTTGACGACTGGAAAAGGTGATAATAGCCTTACGATAGTGTTGAAAATAAATATAAGTCAATTCACCAAGGCTTTGCTTGATGTGAACAAGATGTTTACGATTAGTAGTCCTATGGAGGTTGAAATGAAGGTGAGAATTTTGGTGAATCAAGGGCAAAGGCACTTTGACTACTTATGCAATCGAAAATTCGGCACGAAACGTGATTGGAAATGCCTCATCTATGCAAGGGCTGAACAAGAAATTTCCATCAAACTTGTCGTTAAAAATGGATAAGAAACTATCATTTAGTTCGGAGAATCTCAATCGTTGATATTAAACTATTTTCAATCTCTAATGTCATTTCAATTCACAGCGTCTTTATTCCTGAGAATCGCATAATTGGTGGGGAAAATAATAATTTACTTAATTAACGGCGATAGAAAAGGGAACACTTTTCTACCAAAAAATATTTTCTTGAATTACACCATTTTCCGTCCTAAAAGGCCGACTATCCGATGATGACATTCAACGATTTCCTTATTGAATTAATTATATAAAGTAAATTTGAGAAAGATTCTTGGCTGTAAAGCAAAATCCAATTTCAGTAAACGACGGCACATATTCAACTCTTGAGTCTGAATGAATACTCTCAAAACCCTAAAAGGTAGAATCTATATAAATATCAATTTACTTATTAATACAACATCGAAACCTTTAAATTTCATCATTAGAAAGAAGGCCATTCTGGACGGAAAATGGTGCATCAGCCTTTTTCCAATCTCCTAAAACTCAGGTTTAGCTGTCTTTCACTGAAGCGAATTTAGATAAACCGTTGTGTACTAGAATGCTTGAAATTCTAATGTTCTTTTCATCGATAGCACTGGAACCGACCACCAAGATCATATCATACAGACAAAAACCAGTTAACCCTATTATGCCTTAGCTTTAAAAACCAAATATTAAAGTGGCATGCATTATCTGTCATACTTTTGAGTCGTTAAGTAGTGCAGTTACTCGATTGTTAAAAAGTAACAACCCATATTTTCAAATTCAATTTCTAGAATTTCTCATGAGTATGAGCGAAGGAGTAAAAGTGTTTTGCAAGTTTATTTTTCGAATCGTTAGATGATAAGAAAACACTACATAACCATGTGTTGGTTAGTGTGAAGAATATCAACGTTATACAAGATATAATTCTCATAATACACAGAAACTATTCTTATATCTGCTGATATTGACCAGGTACAAAGTGAGTATAAAATCCGAACATTTTAGTTGTAAAAGATGCTGATGATAAGATTTTAACAGCTTGTAAAAATCTAAAATAATATTTTACTATTTCCTGAACTTGGAATCGATCTGTCGTGAATCAAAACCTTGAAAAACTCGACGAAATTCGATGGGTTCCTCTTCACTTTTAACGTATAATATTTCTCGATCATAACCAACCTTTAAACTTTTACAATTTTGAGCGTATACCTGAATAAAAGTACCAGTTACTGGTGCGAGTTTTTTAGTCAAAGCAACCTCGATGTCGCTAGCCTTTTGTCCTTCCCATAAATAAATCCGTTTTCCATCATCAAGCAACATCATGTCATCCTGAATGAGATCATCCTTTTGAGTTAGGGATAATTTACTTGGCAGAAGTCTGAGTATTTTTCTTTCATGGCATAGTATCCAGATTCATTTGTGCATCTAAACAGGCGCACAAAATCCAGAAATGATCCCTCTGTATCGTACTCTTTTTTACCACCCAAAATATTCCAAAACTCATCAGGTTCCTCATTTTCTTTCGCGTTCAGTATCGAAAAACAGTTGTTCATATCTAATGATTGGGCGATTAAATCTGCTGCATTCCGTTCATTAGTATTCGCAGATTTACCGATCCATAAATAAATAATGCCTCCTTCACTTTTTGGAACGTACAGAATATAATGTAACCTTGAACATAATAATCTGGGATCGAGATCGATTTCGACACATCTCAGTGTAAGCATCCCCATCATATTTCTAATTTCGTATAATCTAGGGGAGGCATTTTCTGTTTTAGGTGGCTTCCTGCTCCCTCTATGTATTACAAATTTGGGATGAAAAAGTGCCAAAAATTCTAAAGGTTCCTGCTGTTGTTTGATTCTCTCAACGGTCAACTTATCACCAAAACAACTTTCGAATTTCAATTTTAAAGTGAACGCAAAAGTGAGAAATCCCGTGTGTGAGCATGAACGCCCTTCCCAGAAGAACACACGATATTTGGTGTTGTATTTTACATTACTTTCCTCGTCTTCGTCATCTTCGTCGTCCAAAGGCTCAGGAATAGACATTTTACAAAGAAATACATAGCATTCATTTGAATAAAAGTGCCCCCGTTCACAGTCGGGAAGCTTGTTGAACGTCTTATTTTCAAACACAAAACAATCCATTCGATCCAAGTAGTCCTCTATAGCCTCCAAAAGAGTCTCACAATGCTCGTCGGTTAAGGATTCTTGTTTTGTCAAAAATATATTCTCGATTTCCATCTTAGGGAGTGAGAAATCTTCGTGGGTAAGTAATTTTTTGGCTTTCGAAGCTGGAATTACTTTTTTCGGCCCAATCTCTAACAGATCGTCCCATCCGAAGAAATGAGACCTGAACACATAACCTTCGTTCCTTAAGTCATCAAATTCCTTACCCTTCCTGGATCATCTGTGTTGGCTCGCAATGTGAGCGCGAAAATAATCGCTGGATTTGATTGCTGACCCTTCTTGCGGCTTCCTTGACAATTTTTTGGGACTCTCTCCCATACCACAAAAACACATCGTTCCAGCAATCTAAGATATAGACGCTATCGGATTTGAGCATATCGGGCCTCAATCTGTCGTTTATGAGAGAAACTGTTCTCCATGTATCGCATACCTTGAGGAAGTGATATCATGCCAGACTCGATCGACACTTTGTAGAGAACCGGAGAAGACAGATGAAGTTCATCATATGCTTTATTCTGTTTACTAATATTCTCACGTCACCAATGTGGTCAACCGATCCAAATATTTCGCTCATATCAGAATCCTGAGTCTGGATCATGAAACACAAACTTCGTTAATTATGACAATTTCTGATCGATTCTTACAGTCCATTCGGTTGTATTTATCGGCACATAATCAGCTAAAGAATAAAGAGTACCTGGCCTTGTTTTTAAGAGTTAGTTTGCACTATTTAAATCAACATGTACTTTTTTCCCGAACCAAATGTATATTTTGGTCTCTTCAGCGATCATGAATGCGAATCGATGGTCAAGTGAATCCCTGGAGAGTGGAGTCTGTGATTATGGGAGGATACAGATGATATGACCACTGTATTTTTCTGTGGATGTATCCAAATGCGATACATTTTACTGGTATATGGCTGGGTAAAATGTGACATTACCATTTTTTCCTTGGCATCAAAAAATCCAGATGGTACAGAAGATCCTGATATTTTAATCCGTTAATACCCTCTTTAACTTCGAAACCAAAAGGAAATAGCCTCTTAAACTCGTCAGATTCATCACCTTCTTCTTCGCGCTGTCGTTAAAGTCAAAAATACAGATACTGAATCTTCTACAACCAACATATTTCGAAGATTAACGGAATGGATGGCAGCACAAGCTCGTTTGTCGATCTGGAAATTTGTAAAACGTTAACAGCAAGATTTAAACTTTAAATATTAATTCACACAAGGTTCAACAAAATATTTCACAATATGGCAATAACGTCAAACTGTTTTAAAAAAGTGTATGGAATCGCAAGTCCATATTTATGAAAGAGAAATCACGATCCTGAGAGATTTCAAAATTAATTCGGTTGAATATTGATAAGTATCGGTGGGTGATTCAAGTCACGATGAGAGTTCCACCCAAAGAAGTTTAAATAAATGATTGAGTTAGTCGTGCTCAACAAGTATCCAGCGAATTAGGTATTCAAAAGATTTAGCGGGAGAGGAGAGCATCACAAAAATACACGATTATGGATAAAGTTTGGTAGATTAAAACCATTAAAGTTATCGCTGACAAAATTTTAAAGAATATATATCATAAAATACGACCAATAAAGTTGGTTTTCATTTAATACCCATTACATTGAAACCATACAGATAAACCATTCTTAAATGCATGAATAATTTCAGGAAAATTTATTTGAAAAATAACACTGTCAATGTGATACCTTAATGATTTCGAAAGTATTTACAGGGTGAATCAACTTGTCGATGTGACCCACATATAGATGAATTGACCGCGAATAAGTTAGTCATGTGGGTATGACAATCAGCTTGAAAAAAAACAAATTTTTAGCTAAAGCGCCGAATAATCAAATTCTTGCACGCAATTAATACTTGTTATTATGAACATGATAAAACGGATTTATCTCATGTCTTATTGTTAGGATTAAAACTCAAACGATAAGAAAATCTTGTAAAGTGAGAAAATTCTAAAAATTGATTTAAATGTATAAATGCAGGTAACGTTGAATTTGATACCTAAACTGATAGTGTTATCACTGTTTCTCATAAAATTCTAAGCGAGGGCGTCATAAAATTAACCGGTATACGTATTCTTATCAATATTTAAATAATTTGAATATTGTCGAGGGATGCCCAATAGAAAGTCAAGACAAGGAAATTTGCTGATTTTAGACTAAATAAATAAATTCGAAACCATGTGATAAGATCGTGAATAAAATAATTACCGATGTAATCTTCCCAATCCAAAAATAGATTTCATGTTTTGGTAGCGAATTCTCAATGAAGTTCTTATTAGTTACAACTTTACATTCAGAACAATGTAGCAATCTCCACTGTAAAATGTGCCCGTATCTATAAAGATCATATACTCACTTTCTTCAATATAAACAGGGTTAAAGTTATCGATAATGAATATAGCTACACCTTCAGATGATCCCACGTTTTCAGGAAAGATTTCGGAAAAATCGATTGATGCTTGATGTTGGAGATCAAGTTTTCTTTTATAAAAACAAAAAAACTTTTTGGATATTGACCGATTGACTGAATCATCCAGATCATTGATTTCCTCGTTGCTGATATCTATACTACCAGTTCCAGTATTTAAGTTTTTGAATTTTTTGGCTTCGACGTTAGTTATTTCCTTATTAATGAAGAAAAATACTTCCAATTTATCGATGCGCGTCTTTTTATGAACCACAATCTAATAAATAATCTTTAAACCTTTTCCTTTTTCTTATTCTCTTTCACGACGCCAGAAGGAGGTAGTTGTTGTTCAATCAGTGTTACAACCATTTTCCGAACGTTTTCATAGGAAAAATCCATGAGATCGTACATATCCGAAGTCGATTTTTTCTTTTTAGGCATTGAAAACCCGTCATTGCCTTTAACATCGAGATGAGTGATTTTGAGGTTATATATCACAGGTGGCAAAGTTAAAAGACGATTGTTTCTCAATGAAAGTCTTTGAAGAGCACTACAATGGCAAATGCATGGAGGCAAGTACTCAAGGTCATTATATGCAAGCATTAAACATTCCTGTTGATAAATAAATATACAAGTTTCTTTAGAGACTTGAAACTACTTGGAATACCCTCCGACGATATATGATTGCCTAATGTTATTAACACATGTACCATTTGCATAGATCCTAACAATCCCAACAAGTTCACCGATTTCATCAGGAATGGAACGTATTTTGTTAAACGAGCAAATTAAGCTTTTCAACTTAGTCAAATTAGCTAAATCCAAAAATAAAAGTACAGATGGCCCCAGGAATGGTTTCAATGTTATTGTTGCTGAAATTCAAACGAATTAAATGTTTCAGCGTGAAAATAGATGGCGGCACTGTTTATGAAGGCACAATACCAGTATCAAACTTATTTTCAGAAATATCGAGATCTAATCTGAACAAGATCATACCTTGAAGCAGTGGAAAATTGCTGAAATCAACCTGATGTTCATTAAAGCCAATAGAAGATAAACTTAACGATGTTAATCCTTTCATATTTTCAAATGACCTGTTTAAGTAACACAAGTACTTTAAAACCTTCTGGTCTAGAGGGTTGAAACCAGCATTCTTAAATAAAATAAAATATATACAAAAACATGCAAATTTTTTAAGCGCCATATAGTTTCCATATCAATAAAAGCTGTTTAAAATTTGGAAATACGAATTCTGTTATGACTAACATCCAAGTATCGCAACCCCTCATAATTTGCAAGAATCTACGATGTTTTTAACGATTACATTGTCGATTGTTTTTATTCTAAATCACGCTTAAAATACTGATTATGGGAGATATTTAGTACAACAAGATTAGGTGCGTTCATCAGAAAGAATGGTGCCTAAATTATTACTTTTGTACCTCTGCCAGATGGTTATAGCTTATATCCTGATATCATTAAGAAAATACGATTGTAGAAGTGGAAAAGTATATAGAACCATTGACACTAGTGGTTGATATTTGATTGCTACGAAAATTTAGGGCCTATAACTTTAAAGCCTTACTGCAATATCATTCAATACGTCAATGTTGTCAAGCGTTTTAAGCTTGTTTCGTGACGCGGAAACATATTCCTGTTTATATTAGAATTTACAAGGGATTTGAGGCCTTTCAAATTTGGTAGCGCCTCCCAATTTTGGTTGCACAACTTTAACCATCTCAAGCCTTCAAACTTCTGAAACTTAGACGCTATAAGATCCTGTCGTTATAATATACAAACTTCCGATTTGTATCTCGAGAGGTCGATCCCCGATACGAATTTTAGGATGGATGATTCGTTTTCCATTTATTTATTTTGCGCATGCGGATATATAATTAGTAAGTAATTGCTTAGTCATATACTGATGACAGAATATTATCTTTTCTGATCCGTAGGTTTGAAAGGAATGATAACTAGCAAAATAATAAAAGTTGATATCCCTAAATGCTAATCTGTCTATTATTTGTTTTCAGAATCGCGATAATCTCCGTGTATACGACATTTAGCACATTAATGATTGGTAGAGCACTCCGTTGTTAATCTTGAATTTAAGCCGCTCTTACTCAAAACGCGCTTGCCTACGAACTCTAATCGTTTATTATCTCGTGCGCTCATGTAAATCTCTCGATTGCAAATAGATTTGCGTATGAATCAGTTGTGCATTTCCAAATGCTGAACATTAACCATTCATATACATGTACATACATATTAGTTAGATATAAGATTTGACTTTCTGGGCGCTGGACAACAAGGTCAACGGCGTTAGCACACCTCTTCTTCACTTCATTACAATTTAGGTAATAATTTTTATTATCTCAATTAATAGAAGACTACATCAGAATGGGATCGGTTTTTTACAGAACTTAAAATGAAAGTCATCCACACTTTGGCATACATAAAATATTTTTTCACGACAATGCGTTTCATTCTTGATGTGGTTCAATGCTTAGGTTACCTCCATTCGGTATAGAACAATCTTACTTCTTCTAAATAGCCTAATTAAGCTGATTGATAGTAAATGACGTATCATAAATTAATCACCACTTTACACCCGTTATGGCCATTAACTAGGGATATGTTTTGGTAACCAGGTCTCGACATTATCAAAATATTGGGTTTATCCAATATTTTGAATGAAGTTTCGAACCCACTAAATTTGGGGGTTGAAACGTCAACATTCCATGTCTGTAAAAATGACATCATCCAAGGTTTTCAATTGCATTATATGGAGATGTAAAATTTTTTGATCCAAAAGAGCACAATCATTCCATGGTACCTATTTGTAATAGAATCATCTCAAACCCTCTCGTTTCGACGATTGTCCAATCAATATATTTGACAAGACTGGTTTAGAAACTGGAAAATCAGACCACTCTAAAATTAAAATGTGCCGGAACTTCATATCGATCCTTTTTACGAATATGAAATGAAGAATTTCTGAATATTTCAACAGAATTCCGCCGTGAATTTCTGGATATATGAAACCGGGGTTACAGGTATAAATGATTGATATGTAATTAATCTAGGAAAGCGAAAATTAGGCGATTAGGTACTTTATAATTCACACCCATTAGCCACTCATTTGGTGACGTGATTCCCCGGCGAATAAAATCATCGTACAATTCGCTTGACATTATGATTCGACTACTGAACTGGCGATGGTCTTCATTCTCCATCACCTACAGAATAATCTTGTGGTATTTAATTGTAGGTGTTTTTTCCCGTATTTGTTAGTTGAAACAATTGATGATTTGTGATTTAAGCGTTCTGATAACCCATTCATGCCTTATTTATATTCATAAATGTTGAAATAAAACTAAGTTGTGTCGATTTCCAAGAAACTATATCCTTACCATAGTTCGTAGGCACCTGTTACTCCAATAAATTCACAACCATTTTTGTGCACTACTCGTCACCAACCTTCTCAAATGATGGAATCATGATAATTGCGCACATCAACAAATGAGCAGTCTATCACGGGCCTTAATATCATATGGTGAACGTTCTCAGATATTGCTGGTTACCTCTAAACCTAGTGCGTTTTTGCATACATAAGGGCGTTAATTGGAAACTTATTTGATTCACATGTTAGTTTAAAAAAATAAATGGAATTCAGTTTGAAATTGGACAGTAAAAATCGATTATTTTCACATATAGTTTAACTTCCACTTTTAAAATTGATATAAAATCAGAATTTTCTAATCATAACTACTGAGAAAGAAAAACCTAATTTTATATTGGCCGGTTATTCTTAATGATTGGTTGACAAAATTTGAGCAATCAAACAATCTAGTGGAAATCCATAAAGGAAAGGAAATTGTATCTCCCCCTACTGAGCATAAGCATCCACCAAATACTAACGACAATTCCGTGGGAAGAATAAGGCGCAATATGATAACACTTGCTCTTTTAACGACAGCAAGACCTTGCCAAATGATTTCCACCACAGTAAAAGACTCGACGTCAGATTTATCGGCTATAATTCTCGATGCCCAACGCTTAATGCTACTATACGGCGCATTCGTAAGCGTATCTCATTTCCATATAGATTTCACACAAATGCTATGGAATTCGTTGTACCAAATGAGTATAAAAATACCGTGAAGAACGAAGAACGTTTCCTGTTTTCAGATACCTTCATCGAGTGTAGGTCTAATATTAATGGAATCATGATAATTGTCCACATGGACAATTCCGCACAATCTAACACAGGCCTTATTATCAAATGGTAAGCTTTCCTAAATATTTTTGTTATTAACCTCTAATTCTAGTGTGCTTTTTGCCGGTATAAGGGCGTTAATTTGAAACATATTTGATTCAGATGTCAATTCAAAAAAATGAATTCAGTTTAAAATTGAATAATAAAAAATTGATTATTTTCACAAATAATTTAATTTACATTTTTTTACTGTTTCA
>JWZT01000510.1:61655-87793 GCA_000827895.1 Thelohanellus kitauei
ATCTATGATTTTGAATTTTCTATGCTTCATTTTTTGGGAAAACAGTTTTTTTGGATGCAAGATTTTAAGTTGATTTCAATTAAAATGTCTGATATTTTTCACCAAAAAATAAGTAGATAGATTCTAACAGAAATACCTTTGTAAAAAATCGTCTTTATACATACATCAAAAGGTAAAATAGTTTTCATTTGTCGAAGTATAAAAATGGAATTTGTATTTAGAATACAGTAACTTACATATATGTACTAATATAGAACTATTAACCTTTTGCACTAGGACAATGGAAAATCACGTACAGCAATTCATGTGTGTAAATGACAGTTTTCACCACCAGAAATACCATCACGAATTTCAAAATTATAATATATCTTTATTTGTCATCACTCGTCCAAATTTAATATAATCGAATACGTTTTTTGATATATGACGATTTTAAATGATAGCATGTTAAATTTGAACAAAAAACTCATACATTAATTCATCTTGGAGTCTTCTAATCAATATATAAAAATTGTTGTGCTAGTTATATTCATTAATTTTAGCTTTTTTTCCTCAAGTGCAACAGAGATAATGAATTTTAAAAGTTTTCATTTCTTAAAAAATATCGTGATATTTTGATTAAAATTATTCACTGTCTCTATTGAAAAATAATGAAATATTGGATAAAGTATGGTGTAAGACATAGGTTCCCAAAGGGTGGGTTATCGACGTCTGGGTGGCGCTAGAGTCTAAAAAGGGCGCGTTGGACAAAAAATGGGGGCGTGAGAAAATCAGGTAAAAAATATTTTTTAACCATCTTGAAGAGAATCAACGAGGAACTTAAAACAAATCAATACGAATATTACATTTCTAAACAGATTTAAATGATTCACATATTTGATAGTTAACTCAAACTAACCATACATTGAGTTTTATCCAACATTCAAGTGTTTTCTGACGGAAGCAATTTATTTTCTTTTGTCTTATCGAAATCATAACTTCAAGATGTTTTAACAATTCAAAGAATAAAACTAATGTGTTTTGAGTGCAATATATATCAGTACATAGTGTGCAGGGATAGATCAAACAAGATGACTTAATTAAAAATTAGAAAGAGCCGTATACAAAAAATCAATGTTGATAAGCTTGTGATTGATCGAAATGACAAAGAGAAGAAATTCACTAAATACTGATTCCAATATACTGCAATGTTGGTTGTCCATAAACTATATCAATAATTGATACTTTTGAAGAGTGATTTTGATCTCTTGTCAACATAATTTAATAATAAAACTAAACTATAACAAAAAATGAAATGCATACTTAAAATCCATAAACCAATCGTTTCTCAAGCCTCTTATTACAATTATACAACGTTGTTGAGTTTCAATATATAGCACTGAATGGTAACTTTTCCCGTCTGGAGCAATTTATGTACATGTAGAAGGACGATTTGCTTCTAGGAAAAATATGATAATTTTTAGATGGCGTCAATTTTTTGTTCCAGATATTGCGGTAACTTAGAATAAATATTTTTAAAAATCAACGAGTTATTCTACTTTTTATTTTGTTTAAATTTTTATAAAAAAAGTTCGCACGTGCGCTCTAAAAGACGCTACTATCTGACTACCTAAAGAAGGGGGCGTTGAAAAAAAATTTCTTCTAAAAGGGGACGGTAGCTTAGACACGCTTGGGAACCTATGCTCTAGACCAAAGAGACCCGCCTCTAGATCACTTTTAAGGAATGAACCAGACATACTTCTAAGACCAAACTCAGAAGATACGACTTGTGTTGCATATTCACGCCTTCACTAAGAGGAAAAAATTCAAACCTACCAAGCGACATCCACACTTGAGTGGTTTTCATAAATTGGCCTATTTTATCGATGTAAAATAAAACATCAACAGCTTTGTCTAAGTGCTTTTAAGTGACATCCAATATCTTGGGACCTAAAGTGTCGGGGTTGGATCAATATCTCCTTAATTTAACTTGATCATATATGCTTTTATTTGCATGTTAATGGATAAATACTTCTGAAAGATGAAAAAGCACCAAGTAGAAACTTTTGAGAATAACATTTTTTATCATTCATTCCAATGGTCAAGTGGTTAGGTTATTAACGTATCGGAATTCTTAAGAGTTATTGACGTCATATGAAAAAGGTACAAAAAATATGTGAGGTTCTTCTTTACAACTCCAAAGAACTTGAAAATTAGTTTCCGTTCCATTTGTTTCAAATGTTGCAAACAATTAATAATTTTTTGGATTATGTTGACGCCGCATATTCTTTTCCTAAATCCTAAATTTTCCATCATTTGGACCTCTACATGGTTTAACGTTTTTTATGTAAAAATACACATGGAATATTACTCACTTAGTACTCATACCCTGTATTCTCCAATAAATATAAAGAGAAAACAACAATTTCCTTGGCTCATTTTATTGACTTTTTTGAATAAGAATATGAAAAATTGCAACCTGGTGCATATATAAGTGCCCTTTCGACAACCGGACGCGGAGTTAATAACCCAATGATCTCTTAGTATAGAAATCATTCGATGTGAAACTTTTAAGCAATCGATGGGCTTGCCAGGACAAAATCTGAGGCATGGACATTAGTTTGTTTAGTTAATTGACAATGATACATTAAGATAAGTAACAGGGTGGTAACGAACTAATCAACGTCCATCTGAATTATAAAAACGACAACAACTCTCTTGTAACAGGTTTGGATGTTCATTATCAATCGTATGTCCACTGTTATTTCATCCAGGCTGAAGAAAAGGAACCTCTTCCAAAATTTCAAATGTTGTAATTGGGATTAAAAAGACGATATAGATTCGATTTCAATTAGACTCAGGTATTTAGATTTATAATGTATAAATCATATTTTGCATATTTTCTTGTTAAGTATGCTCAATATTCTTAAGATTCTAGTTAAGCCATGGATTAAGAGATGAAAGAGAGAATATCCTAACATCTTTAAAGTGGTTAATCGTGTAGTGGGCTCAGGAATATGTAGTTAGGTTACCGTGTTGTGAATCTTATCGTGGCTAGAGGGGGTTTGAAGTGTTTGAAAGGAAGATCAGATGGCGGGAAGTTGATACTCGGTTTATTATATGAACGAAGGCGGAAATTCGAAGAAATATAACCAAATATCTAATCTACAAAAATTAAATAAACTGATAATTTTATAAAGTGCGTGCTACACCTGAACAGACGGATCCTGGAGTATAAACGATGTTCGAGGGTCATGATTTTTGGTTCTCTCAAGAACGTTTTTGACAAAATTATCAGAATCCGCTGCCACCTTAATACCACTCAAATATTTATTTTGAATATCATTTAGTTTTCCAGTCAGGTTCTCAGTAGAAGACGGGTATGAGACGAACGAAATCAGTTCCCATGACATGAAATGTAAGGCATATATCAAGAGCTCTAAATTTAGCATACCTCGTACTGAATTCGATTTCTAGACCTTCCAGTTTAATTTTATTGGTTTCATGAGTAGCCTTCTTCTTCAGTCGACATGCTTTGGATGCAAGTCTATTTCTTTCTCGTTTCAAATTGGGTTTGGCATTTGGTAAATCGCACTCATCTTTCAGTCTACAGATAATTTCGTTTAGCTTTTCCAATTCGGATAAAATCTCTAGTAATTTATGAGGATTAGGGGTCCAGTCCTCGGCCTCGCTCAACTTGGTACTGGCCTTGTTCACGTAGATGTTAGTGCAGACTTCAGGAGGCGTCCTTTGTGGAAACTGGGCACCAGGGCCAAAGGTGCCCATCGGATAGTTGATTTGGACAAATGGAAAAGCATTTACAGTCTGATTATTGATACACTCTTCGATAGAGGGCTGGTGAAGACCTAGTTTTGGCAAATAACCGGGGACATAGGCCATATTTTGAACATGGCCATAGGATTCGACTTGGTTCGAGTCCAGAGCCACATGAACTGGGTTAAAATTCGTATTAACAAACATATTGTGGGTCAAAACCTCTGGCATTGGCATAATGTTCATTTGATTTTGATCTAAAAGAAATGGCATGTTTTGTGCCGATAAATTAGTATTTTGTAGATTAGGGTTTTGAGAAACGGGGTTCCAGGTCTCTTCAAATCGTGGCAAATTGGTTGGCATTTCTGTGCAAACAGTTGGCTCTTCTATGTTAATGCATTCAGTGAACTGTCGGTCGGCCAGAGGGGGTACGACGGTGCGTTTGGGTCGTGTGGCGTCCTCATTGTTAATACAGAGTAGAAGCGAGGTGTCAGGAGAGTAGTTTAGCGTAGAATTGTCCTGAACTTCTTGGCGATCGTCATTCATTGTAAGAATTATAACAACCAACAGGTCATGTATATGAAAGGGGGCGAAAATTTCAATTGGTTGCGATGACGTCACGTGACAAGTCGGGTCAATACAAGACGGTAGGCCCTATTGTATTCGAATAATGACATTATGTTAAGATAATAAAATATTATCAAGAGACTAGGCTGCGTCAAAACATTATTCAAAAGTCTCGCCCCATCAAATCAATACCAAACCATTTATGCACCTAGTCACTGATTCACTATCCCGATTTGCACAAATTGATTTCAGATTTGTTTCACGCGCACGCGTAGGGAATCGTCTCGAAATCGTAGTGATGGTAACATCTATATTTGTATTGTTTTTCTCAGAATGCCAATGTAACAGATGAGGAGATAGATGGATATGAAGAATTTTTTAAGCTGGCTGAGGACTACGTGCCTTACGTGAGCAAGACGAAGCGAAAATTAGTATTAGGTTAGTTAAACGAAGGGCTCATTTGAGACTAAGCCGTCTGCTGATGGGGACAAGACACATCAGGTAGTTACCGTCTTATAACGACGCAATTTTCGTCTTTCACACGATAACAGCTTGTGTCTACATTATATTATTATTGGTCGGGTTAACTAAACCTAGCGATTTCTGAGCACATATATTTGTATATAAGTTGTAGCACACAATAATTGAAGCCATCTTGGACATTAGCGATTGTTAATAATTGTCATGTTTATGAGATATTTTCCCCTTTGTGCATTTACGGCTCCTTGTTTGCATACATATGGCGGGTTATAGTGGTGCTTTGTTGATTTGGTTCTGCGAATATCAGGTGCCTCTATTCTCAATGAATTGTCGTCATTTATTCTGGCATTTTAAAATTCAAATTTAGGCATTTGAATTTCGACATAGATCTTTTTATTTAACTGACGATTTGAGACTTTTAATCCTTGAAACTCCCATCACATTCTGATTACATTTAAATGTTGTTCGATTGACTCCTTTCTATTTTGATTTTCTGTTAACCCAAACAAAAACAGGCCATCTTTGCCCATTGTAGAGATTCAGTTCAATTTCAATCAGCGAACTTATCTGAATTTCAGACAGATAACCTTCGAGTTTTGGGCTTCCTTCGTTGTTTATCGAAACTTTTATCAGCCACTCAAAAGTGTAGCCGCATATTCAAACGAAATAATCGGATTCTTATTAATGACGTATCACAAAATCATGATTCGAGTCCCATATTTAATGTGGGTGGTATTTCACAGTTTTAACTTTTCTTTAGAGTTTTACCCTAGACACAAATTATCCCACTCGTGGTGTTAAGGGAAGTTAAAAATACAATGTTGTTAGTTGTTTAATTTGAACCGGTGCACCTATTTTAGTAATCTGTCCACGGTGTATTAACTGTTAGGTCAACAAGACTATCACGAAGCTTTAGGAGACTAAAAAATTGTCACCATAAATGTACGCTAACAAAATTGTTTAAGCTTTTTAAAATCATCTTCATGACACATGAATGTCCAAATATGGACATTTTAAATTCTCATCCCACGATGATCTTGAAGTGACTGTCAATAGTGATTGAAAGAACCTGTGAAAAACGCAAAAAATGGCGGGTTCTTGTTGCGTTGCATATTTAGGATGTGATGTTGTTTAATAATTGTAATAAGCGGCAAGTTTTAAAACTTTGAAATGTGTTAAAATGTACCGGTGCGTTAAATTTTAGTTTACGTTTTCTCCTGTTTAAATAATTTATTTGTAAAAACGCATCAACCTTTCAATTATATATAATTACCCATAACTAAACCTTCGAAATCAATAAATTATCATATTTGGTTACTTGAATAATTATACGCATTTAAATTTAAGTTGGCAGAAAAGAGTGAGCCGCAAGTCGAGGAAAAAAATGAAGAGTCTGATGAAATTGAACCATCTCTACTTAGAAAGAACATAGACGTTGATTATGAAAAAGGTATTATTTTTATCACCAAGAATATTCAAAAGTTTTAAAATTTTCAGCTCCTTTAAAAACAAGGTGATGCAATTGATTAAATCAAAGTTGGAAAGAACCACCTTATTGCGCCAAGCTAACCTTTGAGCAAAGGAATATGATTAGAAAAAAGTTCAATATCGAAGTCAAGGGAGATGATGTTCCATGTCCATTAACATCTTTCAAAGTATTTTGTGATAGAACCAGGAAATGCAATTCAACAAAGCTATTCTCAAGACTTTAAAACATAAAAACATTAAAGCGCCAACTCCTATCCAGATTCAAGGGATACCCGTGGTGTAAGCCATATTCATGATCAGATTATCTGGTCGCGATTTAGTTGCCAGTTCCTTCACAGGAAGTGGAAAAACTCTTGTGTTTATTTTACCAATCCTCGCTTTCGCACTAGAGCAGGTGAGTGGTTTTATGATTTCAGGAACTGGATATGCCATTTGTTTCAAAAGAAGGACCCTTTGCGTTAATCTTGGTACCTTCCGTAACTTGGTTGAAATATCTTAGCGTGAACTTGGTCGTCAGATCCACGAAAACTTTGAACAATTTTCACTTTTTTTAAAAGAAAAAGGGTATCCATTGTTGAAGGTCAATCTTTGTGTTGGTGGAACTCCTATTAGGTATCAAATGAAAGAGCTTGAACGGTAGAAATATTTCTTATGCAGCGGAACACATGTTATGGTCGCGACTCCTGGCCGACTCGTCGATTTGATCAACAAACAAGTAGTCGACCTTTCACTTTGCAGGTTTGCCATCATACACTTTTTTATTTAAAATTATTCATATTATAATTTGAGATCAGTTTGAAATACACAAAAATAAAATTTTCATGTTGAACTCAACAAATAACAACAAAGTATAAGAGATGTTTTGTTAAACCCATCAAAATCCAATTGAACCCTAAAAAATATTATTCACCTGAATATTTTAAATATCAATAATTTTTAAAGATTCTGGCGATGTGGTATTTTATTCACATTTCTAAATCTTATAAAATCGCGTTGACTCAAATGCTTAAGAAATTGTCAAGTTCTGATGGTTTATAATGAAAACGGAATGATCCACCCAATCATTGTTCCATAGGATTTACCTTTTCATATAAACTTTTAAAAGGCATATGTTACTCTGACCATGCCCAAAATATTCACCTGAATCAGGCTGAAAGTTAAGCGTATTTGTTTTAAGTTTCAGATTTCGTCCTTGGATGGCTAGATTTTCGATTATATTTCTCCGAATTGCACTCAAATGGCAAATGATAACCAGACCAAAAACGTTTATTATGAAATCCTTACTCTGATAAGTTGATTATTTTTTGTTCTGAATTTTATAGCATCATTTTCTATGACAGCATTGACTTTACTTATTTCTTCATCTGATCATCACATCAAATAACGCCCGTGAAAATTTCACACACAGATAATCCTGCTACTACCATACACTTTCGATTTATTTGTGTTAGATTTAAGATTCGTATCAAATATTTTCTGTTTGCCTAGTCAGTAGGTCTTAAAAATGAGAAATTTATGAATGTTTTCAATAGTTTGTATTTTCAAAAATTAAATAAATCTGAGAAATTAATTATTTAAAATATCGGGGTTTACACGACGAATTGTTAACTTCATTTGGTTATATGTGGTAAGAACGACGTTTGTTTGATCCGTGTATTTTATAACATCTGAAACCACCGACGTTTCCCATATTTCTACATGGATGAGATGGGATGAGTATTAAGAAACCTTAAAGATACTCCCATTGAATAATTGGTTTAATTAAATAGAATTTTTTGCGTCGATGAAGCTGATCGTTTCATGGACTCTACCTTTGATGAAGAGTTTAAAAAGATTCTCGAAAATATGCCATTCCAAAGACAAACTCTCTTTTTCAGTTCAAATCCAAACGAAAAGATCGAAGAAATTGCCAGATATCTTCTCACTAAACCCAGTAATCTCTGTTTTCATATAGTAACAATTAACATAGAGAGAGGAAGCGCAGCCAGCCTCAACGTTATTCAGGCAACGACATTTTTAATTTTAAGGAAGTCGAGTTGATATCTGAGGACTCTAAGTTGCTGAATGTCTTGAGATGCATCAAGAAAACCCAACCACCGGTATGTTTGTTTTTCTTTTGTTGTCATTGGAATATCAACATCATTTTACAACAATTTTTAATCTTTCAAATAACCCTTTTATCTGAAACCTTTGAATAAGTTTACTTTATGGTGAAACTTTAACCGCATGAACATTATCTTAACATTTAACCTTTTCATTTCGTTATTAAGATGGTTTGATGAAAAAAATCAACCTGATAAGATATTTAACCTCGTATTTATGCTCTACCGATCTTATGTTCCATCGATTACATCCACATCTCGAACGCATACAACGGCTGTCACTCTATTGGTTTGAGAATTGTAGTTTCTATAAATATGAATATTTAAAAGATGTGCTAAACAACCAATTAACAGAAAATATAGTTATTTAAAAGTTTAGAGACATCGATGCATATGTTGAAGTTTATAATGAATATATCGATTGTTGTGAAATGTGATGATAGCTTTTGTGACATCTTTGCATTTGTTCAGCTTCGTATGGGTTAAAAGGGAGATTTATTCTCTTATATCTAGCTGATGTTGAATCTCTTTGATCGCTTATCTCTGACTCCATGATTAAATTAATAAATAGAATCTTAATTTCACACAATTTACTATGTAACATAAAAAAGTCAAATCGACTGCATTATGCTTTGATATGAATAACATATCGCGTCACATAGATCAGCTATCACAATTCGCCTTTTGATGATAATACTAAGTGTATTTTAAAATAAATCGACTGTCAACACATCAGGAACCTGAGTGAATGAAAATAGTGTGCTTCTGTCAGCTTCTGATACCATGCTTTGATCACTCAATTTATGATATTAGGTGGTCATATTTGCATACAAGAGGAACGACGTTCAGATGATAACTGAGTATCTCACTCAAAAAGAGGTTGATGTCGTCTCGTTATACGGTGATCACAGTATTTTGTATCCGACATTTCAGCACAAACGGATCGTCAAAATTCAATACGATCATTTATGGAAGGCACAATAAATGTCATGGTTACTACTGATATGGCTTCCAAGGGGCTTGATTTTCCCCTCATTCGCCATGTCATCAACTATGATATACCGAACGATATCAATATCTACAGTAAGTAAAAGTCAAGATCAGTCAACCGAATCGGTAGAACAGGAAGATGTGGGCGAACGGGTCTAGCAACTACCTTCATCACAAAATCTTGCGGTGCGACTTGAAATGACTCAGATGAATCAATTTTAATGGAACTCAGAAATCTACTCGTTGAAACCAAACAGCGAATTCCACAATTTCTATTGGATCTGAAAATAGAAACAACCTACACCTCAAACAAGAGTAACACTGTATTTAATTAGATTTCTGTCCAACGTGTGGTGGAAGGGGTCACCATGAACCCAAATGTCCGAAATTCGATCGAAGAGGGCCTCGATAACCCAAAAATCATTCAATCAACATCATATTTGACAATTTTTATGATTAAAGATTTTGCTGTTTTTCTTGTTTCCTTTTGTTTATCAGAATATCTTTACTATTTATTCAAATCCAATGTCGTAAAAAAATAGAAGCTACTAAATCCATCACGAGATTTATAATTAGCAATCAATATTACTCACTTCGAGCTGGTTGTTTCGGTTTACAGGACGTCCCAGAAAACTGCACAGTGACCGTTTTTTGATACTGTATCTAGTAATTGAATTTTTAATGCTATTTTGCTTACTTATGAATTTTCTCTATATATTGACGTCATTAGTGACTTCATCTCTGTTTTTCATAGTTTATTGGTTAAAAGTCGTTTTTATATAATAAATCGTGATCATGAGACGCTTAAACGAGAATGACCATTTTTTAATTTGGAATCTAATAACCCAGAAACTTTAGGAGTAGGTCGTTGCGTATAGTGAAAGAATTTCCAAGTAAAAATCGACACCTCGTACTTTAGATAACCTCATTTAGAAAATTGACATTGAAGGTGCAACAGGAAGGGGGACATACTGAGCATTTGACGTGAATAAATCCTTGCATGCATATTGTCAAAAGAACTTTAATTTGTTTGCATTGAGTGTAGTCTGGCTATTAATATATACTCCTACATTCTTGTCTTAATATGTTCTTTATGTGCGGATCAAACAACGACAAGCTAAGGGGCTAAGCGCTAACTAGGATATACGCCCAAGGAGCAAAGTAACAGAAGTCACATCGGCTCATGGGGGAAAAGAATCATCAATGTTCTCTCACATTAGTCTTGTAAATGAACCTTGATAGTTTCAAAATCGATAATTGATCAATTGCTATTCAAATCGAGAAAGATATATCTCTCCTTGAAGAAATTATCAAGAATTTTGACTCTCAGATCATGTCATTCAAATTTCCCAGTTGATACATAACATAGGAAACAGTCAAGAAAATCGAATACCACAACTGCTACACTTGACAATTATTTTTGAAAGTGTTATCATTTGCAAGAAGGGCTGAATGAGACAGCAATCGATGATTTATGGCATTTTAAAAGCATAAATACTTCAAAGGGACCCTCCAAAAATGCAAATATTTGAAAATGGAAAACAGTTGAGATGAGACTTCATGAATCATTGTTCCAGGAATGGATTTCTGTCCTTCCCTTTAGAGTTTATCGATTATTTGCAGATTTTAAACACGTCTATTGTTTAAAATAATTATTATTTTAACAACTCCTTATTTTACTATTAAAACCTGCCATACATTATTGGATCATCTATGTTTGTGGTGCTTTCTAATTTAAAAATATCAGGTTACAACTTTTCCAATTTCATCACATCTCTCTATTGATCTTCCTCAAAACATTTATTGATAATTGGTCTAGTTAGAAATACAGACTTCTTGTAGATATTAATATGGGTGTATGCTATAAACTGTGAAACATTTCGAAGATCATAGGGACCATAATATGGGGCAGAGACTTCTAGACAACGTGACCCCTTGATACCATCTCATAATTCACGATGTTTCTTGTATACGCATATTTGGGAACCTTTAATCGCGAATCTAACAAGCACCCGCACCAATCCTCAGACCACCTTCTCATTAACACTACATATTAAAATAATAATTGAACCAACATTTGATTTCCGTGAGATGTTATGTGCCAAAGGCCCATCGTATTTTCCGAAGTTAAAACATTGTGCTTGTTTTGAGTTAAGGATGCGCTTGTTATCATCTGTTTTCTGAAAAATCGGTGTTCGACCGTTATTTTTTGGAATCGACACTGATGCAAAAAGATCTTCAAATTTATATAGTAATCTGGCTTTACCGCCACAGAGCCAACAATCTCTTTCAGTCTCACTTCTATATGGTGGGTTTCAATTAATCTGCGATTTGGGTAGTTTCATGCTTGTTGACTAAATAATCATAAAATCTTCTGTCCTCTACACACGATGGCGTTGTCAAAGCAGTAATTTCTCGCTGGAAAACAAGTTTCGCTGCTCCTATTAATGAGGTAACAAACTTGGCACATTACTCATCCCTTAACTTTAGTACGTTTACTTTGAATCCTACAAAAAAAGTTCAAATATCATACTGGCAACGTTGAAAATGAAAGGCCTTATTTCTTGACATCTCAATGAAAATCAACATGATTATGGCTGTGAAAGCCATGATCGTATCTACCACGTTTAAGTCGAATCTCATTCAAATTGATTTATTTCCGTCATTTAAAAATTACCTTCTTCAAATAAGGTTATCAGTATTATGTCAACTGATGTTGTTGCTATTTCCTTTCTAATTTATTCACATAGACAAAACGAGAACGCTTTTCAGATGGTTATTTGTGGGTACAGAGATTACTATTGATTGTTCTTTATAATAGTTATATTATTCTCAAATTTTGAAAATTCTGCGATTCATGCCATTTGAAATAGGCTGGTTTTAATTGGAGCATTTAACGTGAACCATTTGGGTCGACTCAATCCACACACCTATGATTGGAAATCATTCACTGAGTATGGGTCGAAGAACTCGGGTTCTAATCCAACTGTCCAAGTTTGGAATCTGTACGCTTTTGTGAAGTGATGGTTAGTTCCTGATGATATGAAGACTTGAATTGAATTCATACTCCCCAGATAACTGTTTTTCAAACTTCTAAAAATTGACATAGACTTTATAAATAAAGGTCTCGTCTGGAGATCTTTTGCATATTACACCTTTACAAGTTTCATGAGTTGGGTCTCGATGAAAATCTGGTGACCAAATTAGCTTATTGCAACTAAATTTCATCTCGTTTCACCAATAACTTTGTTCCAATAAACAAGTGGCCTTACAAAAAACAACGATTTCTCTCAACCGTTCGCGATTAACTATCTCTAATCTTTAAATTCAGAATTAAATCAAAAATAAAGAAATGTTAACCAGGTTCGTTTTTGCTCTCTAAAAGACTGGAGGCAATGAGACCTTATCGAAAGAATCAACCATAGCAGTCCTTGTTTATTCACAATACAGATGAATTTCAAACTAATTTCTCGTCGTCTTGTTTTGATAAAATAACAATCAGTGTAAACTTTTAATAAATGGCTTAAAGTTGTACAGATGATTCGTTGTCCTCTGTCACCAATAGTTTATTACGCCTATCGGGACTGGGTACTGGGATGGGGGTCGGTCACCATGTAAGCATCCTCCTAATCATTCAATTGATCTTTGCATAATTTCAATAATTTGAAATGGAGAATACATAAAAGAAACTTGTTTTATTATTCTTAGGAAATAGTCCAAGTCCCAAATTTGTGTCACCATTAATTTTGAATTTAACAAGATTCGAAATATGAACCTGTTTATGGTTGTGAGGTACCCTCGCGTGATAGAGCCCGTCGACTTATAGATCGTGAATACCGACCGGCTTTGGGGTCTTCGACACTCATACCATCGGTGCGGTTCCTCTGTCTAGCCTTCGTTCAAATGGTTTTCGCGACTCATTTAAAATTATATGTTAAGTCTAGTCGTCTCTTATCCTTCGCGCTGCCTCCGATTTTCCACGATTAGGGAGTCGTGGCACCACACGTTGATAACCATTTTTTATTCATTTAGCTAGCGATAAAAATGATAAGCAATCTGGAAGAGGTTTTCAAGAAGTTGTTACGAAAACTTATTGGTTGCTTTAATTAGTCCCAAACAAGTAAGGATCCAGTTGCTCTCTATTTCTGAGCAGCGCTGTATAAAACGGATTTTTTTTATCAAGGCTAAAACAATTATTTTGAATAAACGCTGATATTTAAACTGAGCACAAAGCATTTTTTTGCCAACCGCTGGAGGTGTTCAAACCTGCACCGGTGCATTTCTGCACGGACTTTACGTCGATCGCGAATGCGACGGTGTCCACGTAGTTGTAGGGTAGTAACCCGGATGGGCACCCTTCTGCGCGCAGTTAGGGTAGTGTAGGGCTCCCACCTGCTAAAAATTCACCCCCTTCCTCTGGCCACTAGAGCTACGATACCAAATCGGCATTCGTTCGCTGGGAAGAGCACAAAACATTGTAAGTTGATGAGTCTATGAATGGAGAAATTAATAACATTTAAGGGAGTTACCTGGCAAATGCCAGCTGATATAAAGGTGTATGACAACGAGTTCACCTTTATAGTGGTCTACGGCTTCCTGGGCGTTGATATGATGGTTGAAATTTTTTGAACTTTATCATCAAAGAAAGCTCTTGATATATAAATGACATTGGTTCAATACAATATGATAGAAACTTTGAGATCTTCATTTATCACCGTTGCGAAGTGTTCAAACATGAACATACCGGATTTGGCAATCAAAACCGTGAAACCTGACTCTCCTTACTTCACGTCTTAAATTTCATGGTTATTTTTAAAGATATAAAACTTCTGGATGATATTTGCAGATGATGCTGACTTTATTCATAGAACATTATGTCAATAATTATTCCATGAAAATGCAAGAGACCAATGCCGCCCTGATGTTACAATATCGTTATTAATAACCAAGAATATTTAGGTGAGCAATGAGCATCGTCATGTTTAACGGATTAGATTGCAAAACATGGTAAATACGATACTGAATGGACAATACGTTTTGTTGATTCGTTAGATTTATTTAGCAATTAGATAAAGAGTTCAGAGCAAACACCAATTTCGATGAAGATTGACAATATCAACCTCTTATCAGCTGTTAACAACGTCAGGTGGTTTGAAACGCCTTTCAAGGTAGTAATTTTGTTCCGATCTCTGATGACAGCCATCGTAAATTCAACGGCAGTGAATGCACATGTGAGTTACCGCCATTGTGATTATAATCTGTTCATTTTGTACAGATCAAGTAGATGATATTACAAACCTGCTTAGTGAAACGATGGAAAAGAATGATAACTAAACCAGCCGTGGTCAGTCAGTATAATCCTTAAAAATTCTTATTTCGATTCCATTTTCTTGCCTTCTGTTGATTCAGTAACGGATACCAAAAAAGTAATAAAAAACCTCGGAAGGCCGAAACGGAAATGCGAGCTGTGGCGATGTATATTTTTAGTGAGATGGTAGTGATGGATTTTGATCTTTCTCAACAGATTGGCAGATTATCGACATTCAGTAATTTTTTTTGATTACATAATATTTTATACGTCAACGAGACGAACCAAATGAAGTCGGTACCTAAGATAATTAATCGGTTATTATCGACGTCAACCGAATCATCCAAGAAAGTAGGGGTATGGAGATATCTGGCATCATGAACCTGCCTTTCATAAATGCTGTTGCGTTCGATACGGAGCAAGGTCGTTATATATTCAACGAAAAAGAAGTTGGGGAGATTTTGCTGCATGACGATATTAAAAACAAGCCAGTTGTTATAATAAGTGTAGCTGGCGCGTTTCGTAAGGGAAAATCGTTTCTGTTGAATTTTTTTGTTCGCTTTCTAACATATGTAAGCCTGCATGGGTTCACAAACACCCAAGAATGGCTGGGAGATTCCGAACAGCCTCTCTCGGGATTCCCGTGGCGAGGGGGTTCTGAGCGTGAAACTACCGGGATCCTATTATGGGCACAGCCTTTTGTCTTGAAACATGCAAATGGAGACGAGATCGTTGTGTTATTAATGGACACTCAAGGCGCGTTCGATTCCACATCAAGTGTCAAGGATTGTGCTATCATTTTCGCTATTAGCACCATGATGAGTTCAACCCAAATTTATAACATATCTGGGAACTTGCAGGAAGATTACCTTGCCCATTTACACGTACTCTTTGTATAATTGTAGTTGTTCACAGAATATGGAAGACTCGCTTTAGAGTGCTCCGAAAGCAAACCGTTTCAGGTATTATTTATAAAATTTTAATGTTTTGAATGTTTAAAGTTTTTCAGTCACTAAAGGATGACAAATTCTGTTTGAAGGCCAATGTTGACATGTAAATAGTTTTAGTTCTGCTTTTTCAAAAATAAAAAACTCCACTTATCAAGGATGATTTTTCATTTAAAGATCATTCACTCGCATGTTTGGTATTTGTAAAATTTTAAGCCCATGAGAATCTCATTTTTACTGGTGATTAATTTTGAGGCGGATTTAAGTTTTTATGCCACGATTTAGAAATGAACTAATATATATTCTATCCAGATTTTTTTTTAATTCCGCTGATCTGATCGAAGGATTTAAACCACCTGTTTATTATTTTTAAAAATGAAACGAAACTAAATTGAAATTGTGATTTTCGTTTCTCAAAACTGCGGATACCTTGAAGTAGCCATGTATTCTAAGTATGAGACGTCTATTATTCACGGTCATATTTTGACTGTCCATTTTGACAGAATGAAAAGGAAAAAAGTTATACTTGATATTTGAGTCTGTTTAGGAAGTTTCACATAACGTGAAAAACTAAATATATAATTTCAATAATGTTATTCTAACTTTCAGGATCTGTTGTTTTTAGTAAGGGATTGGCCCTATCCATACGAATACGATTATGGATTTTCTGGCGAATTTCTGTCAAAAAGATTATCTGTAAACATTTCATGATATAGATTAACAACAACCAACATCGAGAGATTCAATCAGTTCGCGAACATATCCAGAACTGTTTCGAGAAAGTGGAGTTGTTTTTACTTCCTCACCCTGGTAATAAGGTGGCTACAACTCCGAGTTTCGACGGCAAGCTCAAAGATATAGACGACGAGTTTGTAAAAAACATCTCTAAATTAATTTCTCATATCACATCTCCAGATAGACTGAAACCGAAAAAGTCACAGGGATCCCCCATAAAATGTTGTGATGTCATCACCTATTTTCAATCATACCTCAGGATATTTCAAAATGATTCATTACCTGAACCCAAAAATATGCTGATTGTATTTATTAGTGTCATAGGCAACTGCAGAAGCCAACAATCTCGTTGCTTCGAACAATTCAAAGAATTACTATCAAGATTGCATGGAAAAAGTAGTTTTTTTTCGATATAAGATATGCGGAGGTTCGATGCCATATGTACCCGAGGAGGAATTGAAGGAAAAACATGAAAAAATGAGGGATGATGCGATCGCTCAATTTACGCATTCGAAAAAGTTTGGAGACAACGACATATCGATCAAGTTTCAAGCTCAATTAGAACAAGACATTTCCCACCTATTTGAGCATTATTACAAAGTCAACATGTCCAAACAGGTGAATTCCTTCAAATTCATAATCACCGCATTCATCGTCATGATCGCTTCCTTAATGATCAGCCAAATATTGGACTTGATTGGTCTCGATTTCCTGATGGCCCCATTTCACCTGATCTCAGTCCTCTTGCTATTATTGATCTTGTTCTGCGCCTACGCCCAGTTCTATGGAGGATTCAGCGGGGTTCTCTATAAGTTAAATCTTATCCCTGACTACTTGATGAGGGAGGTAATGCAATCTTTGTTATCAGATAAAAAAATTGGTGATTGAAAAATACCACCCAGTCAAGATTGAATAGCCAGATATTAAAATTTTATTCATTTTTCAAATTTATTCTATTTATTTTGTTACGGGTAGGGTTCGTCAATCTTTTATACATTGGATGCTTTCTAGTCTGACCATTTAGAATAAAAGTGATTTTTACATGACCAGCATCACCGTCAAGTATGAATATAAGGGATAAATCTGCTTTCAAAAATGTGGTTCGTGCTCATTTAACTGTAAGTTCCTGCTTTTTCTTGAAGTTAACCTTTTTTCCTTTTGTATATTTGTGATTTTCAAAAAGAAGAATTGATGAAATACCCTGTCATCCTAAGCAACGGATTATTGGTAAATATGTGCGCATATTCAACCAATTTGGATCTGATAAAGAATGTCCCCCCTTTAAGCTTCGTTTTAAAATTAATCCGTTTTAAACCTTATAATTAAAAATAATACTTAAATGACCATTCTGATTTTTAATTATTGTTGATTTGATAATTTTATTATTAGTGATTATTTTTCAGTGTTCACTATCTAATTACCCATACTTTGTTTTTTTATTTCTGGTCCAATATCAGAGTTTTGTCCTACTTTCATTTTCGAATTATTGTTGCACCACATAAATTTAGCCTCAAAAACTGTAAGGTTTTATTAAACAATCGATTTATATCGTTCCTTAGCCAATAAATAATTCCCCCTAAAAGAAACATAGAAGACGTGTGAATGCGATTTTTAATAATAAAGATGCTGCTATTCAGTACCTCATTATGGAAAGAGTAATCAATCCACCGCGACTCCGTATATTCTACATGTTGGGGTGTGCAGCTTGCTTGGTTTCGAAGCAAGGCATGGATATTACTCTAAAAAACTGTCAAAATAAAGTCAATAATAAAGGGACATTCTTTATTACATCTAAAAAATGAACCGAAATAATAGAAATAACGAAAGGTCATTCAGTTAGTTTTCTCTCAGAATTCCATGGCGACGGAAAAGAATCACAAAATCTTTTGAGTCAGCTCATCTCTATGTTTCGACAAGTAATACTTTAATTAATTTTTAATATAACTTTCTTGAACTACGAGTCATAAAATAGTCCTGGTGATGTCCTAAAGAAATTGTTTTAGGTTAAAAACCTCAGAAATATGTATTCTTGGCATTTGAGAAACAAAAATGACGTCATAGCCGTTTAAGATTATAAAAATGTAAGTGGTAAACATTAAATAATCTTTTAAGTACAAAAGCTTAAAAGGGGACATTCTTTACTTTAACCACATTTGAATAATCCACCATAGAAAACAGAATAAAAGCTGATATTATGATATATACATTAGAGTAACATTAACATTTAATAAATTTGAGTCACTCCATGGCATATAATCCCATTTAAATATAATATTACTGATAGTGAAAAAGTCATTCGAACATGTAAATTTTGTGAGCAATAAAATTCTCTTAGTTAAAGAGAATATTATTCCAAAATATGTAAATCTGCTAAATAATTTAATAATTGGTTGTTCCAGATGTCTGAAGTGGCTCTTAACACTGACAAGTCCATTCAAAGTCTGATATAAGCGTCTGAGCAGTAGAAAAATTAAGAGCCCTCTTTAAATGGTTGTCTATCAGTTTTAAGCTATATTTTGACTTATTTAAATTCATAACAGAAAACAACTGCTTGCAAACATAAGTTGATCTGAACAACGATAATATTATTGTAGAAATGTAAGTCACGATGGAATATTTTTGTCTTGTTAATGCGCAAAATATTCCAGTGTGAACAGAACCAAATTTATCCTTCAGAACGGAATCACATTGAATATCGATTAGTTGCATTTATAATTCGTCTGGCGCTGTTTGTGCATTTATGGAAAACGGGTTTCAAACAATTCAAAAGCTATTTTTTATGAATTTAAAATCAGCAAATTTTCTCGTAAGTTCTTTTCTCAGCGCTGAAATGTTGACTGTAGTTCTGGGTACGAAAATCATAAGCAATGCCAGTATTAGAGAGAAAATATTTCAGTATTGGAAAATGGATTGGATTATTATCAATATATTGCTTTTCCTATAACTCGAGCTTAGACTCAAAAGCTCATATGCTTTCATATAGATAGGTTACCAGTTTATTAGATCCCTTAAGTTTTCTGTTAAGTTCATCAATTTTCCAAGTAATATCAATACAAAATCTAAATCTGTAATCCATGTATTATCACTCAACTCTGAGACTGGGCATCCGTTCATATCTATTAATATTTTCATCTCAGAATTCAATTTAACCAAGCGGAATAGAACAGAGCCCTAACTAAGCCATCAAACTTCCGTATGCTATGGCCAACCGTAAGAACTTCCAACTTCGTCCAACAGACTATTTATTTTTCTGTGGTTAAGATCATTCGCTCTGATGAAATTTATCATCATTACAATACATTCATGAGTTAGCTGCACAAAGATTTTTGATGTACAATGCAGTTCAAATTGCAGGAATCCGACTTCATACTCAGCTGTAACTTTGCTTTCAACATCTTTGTGACTCAAACTTTCCTTCCTATCATTTGAGGTGCTCCATCGGTGACCAGACTCAGCTTGCTTCTAATCTACACAAAGTCTGTCGAGGCTATCCCCCAAACATTGATATAGATCGTCTGCAGTTGTTGTATCTTTCATTTGAATCAAGTCAACAAATTGTTAGATTATGTTTATATCTTTATCAACTCTGCGATTGAAAACAGTAAATATAGCAATATCGGTGATATCTGTACTCTCCTCAATATCAATTAAGAAACAAACCACTTTATTTTTTTGAATACTGAATATCAAGCTCACCTTTAACATCAACGGCTCTCTCTGAAATCGTTTTCTTAACTGGCTTATAGCAGAAAACGCTTGTCGGTTATCTTGACAAATCAATTCTGCGCTTAACCACACGCATTTCTTTATCATTTATCAATTCAAAAACTGTTTTGATGGCAATGCTGACTTATGAGATACGACATAAATGGCTTTTAAATCAGCGTCACTAATATGATTGATTTTTTTCAACAATGAGTGTTGTTACGTCAATGCTTTTTCAAAGTCGGCAAATTAATCTTTCTTAGCTTTCCTATGTACTCTCCAAATCCAATATTATTAGATTCATAATATCTTCGGACATTATACTCTTTCACAACAGCGATTGGCTGCAGGCAGATCAACACGTTGTTTATCGTTGACGTCAATGATAAAATAATTGTTTTTCCCTTTTCTCGAAATAACGGGATGTTCGGTTTCTATTTTTTTTTGCCGGCATCTTGTACGGATAACTCCAAGACGTTGTTAATTTATTTTACAGACCAAAACAAAAGAGAAAATACACAACACGTAGACGGGAATGCGTGAATATACTTGATTTGAGTAACGTTAACAAATAGAAGCGATTTTGAGTAAGTAAATGGAGTACTAAAATGACTAAATGCGTAATGAAGCATTATTCTACATTCAAATAATAACTGGGACCAACAATTCAGGAAGCGGTTTAATACATTTCGCAGGAATTATGTCATTTACTACCCGCTCGCGCCTGAGTTCATCAATTTGTGTTGATTTTCTCGCGGGCCGTATCTTTGACACCCTTGATGTAAAATAACATAAGGGTGACTTGAGAACTCTATCATGATTTTTACCAGAATGAATAGTTTCAAAATAAAAACCTCATTCGTTCTATTTCATACTAATTGTCTTTTATTTTGTTTCCAAAAAAGGTAAAAAATGCAATTATTTGGTACAAACAAAAAAACAAATATTGAATTAAAATACGTAAACTAGGGAATGTTAAAAAATAAAATTAGACTATAGTCGATCAGAATTTTTAAGATAATTTGTCATTTATTCTTGATTTTTGTTTATGTTCATTCTTATAGTCTAGTTCTTAGCAGAGACAAACCTCTGCCTTGATCTTTAATAGGTCTTTTGTTGATGCCCTGAAATTTGTGATCATCATTTGTTTAGTTTGGCCTACCTCTGTAACTTTCTTTCATAACAATCGTACATGTTTTGTGAGAGGAAACCTGGCCTATCTAACATTGATTTAATATACCGGGTTTTGCAACCAAAACTGTGAACGCTGAGGATAAATACCTTGAAACGTGATAATCAAAATGGTGATTTTTTTTAACAGCATTTTACAGGAGGAACGATTATCAAATATATAGAAATAATTTAAATTGCTTCAAAACATCATTTCTTACAAAATTCGACTATTATTATTAAGGTTGCAGTCCGCTCCGGGGATACAGTTTATAACCTCCAATTTTCTACGTACAATATTTAGTGACACCGGATTTGGAAATAATTTACATCAATCATGAAAACACATCCCGGCATTTATCGAATAAACTAACGTTTGAAAAAAATCGTTAAACAAAATTAGTTTTGTACTATCTCGCTATATCTTCAAGGTTCAATCATTTATGGAAAAAACCTTGTAAATGTATGAAATAATGTTGGAAATCCTCAGTAATAAATAACACGCAGGATGCGACCTTTCGTAAGGCCATTGTTCCCAATAATTAACCGATTTCGCCTTACCCAATTTTTCATCTGTGATAAACCTCTTCAGGCGGATTCATAAAAATGCTGTATGGGAATTGGAAGTGTTATTTAATATGCAAATCCGAATCTTTTAACTCTACTCCAAACTATGCTAACTCGTTGTTTGAATTTCGACGGTTCTGGACGTCCCTCACCGTTTGGGTCACATTGACCGTTCATCATTCCACAATAAACTACAATATTTTGGGAGTTAACGACTTGAATTGCTCTTCCTTGTTTGATTAGATGACAACTTATTATCCGTCAGTTGTAAACTTTAGCGTCAATTATTTTATGCAGAAATTAGGAGGTTCTAATTAAACTACTTCCTCACCGCGGACTACATTCCCAATAATATGTAATCACATTTTGCCGATAAAGATGTTTTGAACAATTTAAATTATTGCTGTATAACTGAGAATTGTTTCTCCAAAATACTGTTGTTTAATAAAATCACCTTTTTGATAGTCACGTTTCACATTTTTAATTTCAAAACCGGTATATCTCATTTTTTAACAATGATTTTACTTAATAGGCTAACTAAAGTAAAGTTTCGAAATACTAGAAGGCGATTCTGATGTGAACCAAATGAACATTTTCCTAAATAAGTACCATCCCCCTGTGAATATTTTGGTTTTCATTTCGATGTTTAAAGTTAATATTTACATGACCAACATTACCGAGGTTAATGATTTCAATCATAACTCAATTTGTGAATCGCATGCATACATTGTGCAAAAGTCGAACTAAATTAAAAAATTATAATAAAAAACTGTAAAATCAAAATCATGTAAATGGAGCGATAGGCGTTCTTGAGTATCGATTTAAACATGGATCTTGAGTTAACATTGTCTGCAGCTCTTGTAGCAGTCCCCTTTGGTACACACAGACTTGGTTGATGAGATTTTCGAATATTTTCTCAGAAGGTTGTCCTATCTATGCAATCGATTAAGGAGTGCTTTTCACATGGTATTGGTCTCCATAGCGATCATGTAACATTCCAAAAAAGGTTCAAGGTGTTTTATTAAATTTCTAAGCGGTGTATTAATTGTTTGGAGATTACTGGTCGACTCAGGAGACAATAATTGCCATCGATTGATGATAGCTAAATAGATATGGACTTCCAATTACAAAGAAGTTATCGGTTATATCAATACAGCGTTGATAAGCCAATTTTCACAACTGTGCAATTAATTTTCCCATTTTAAACAACGGCCTAAGTTTTACAGAAATTTTTAGGATGTTTTAAAAGGTTCTAAAAACGTAAAATTTATTATAAACTAAATAACTAAGTTTCAACAGGTACTCCTTGTATGCATTCTCGTAGATGACTCCATTTTTAGTGAAAGGCCATGCAAAAAGATGAAGTGATACAGATTGATCCCTTTGAAATTGTTTCGAAAAGTTCTTATGAATTTCTTGAATTCCCCTGCCATACAGCCAACCCCCATAGCACAAATAAATTTTCAATGGGGTTGGAAAACGGGCTGCAGGGTTGCAAAAATACAGGGCAATGACCGAAGGCGGTGATGATATTGCGATCTCGGTTTTGCGGAAAAGTTAATTATGCATCACCAAAATCACACCCATCTGAATGCATTCAAAGACTATCAATTGAAACTTAGTTATTTAGTTCATATTTCAAGTTTTACGTTTTCAAAACCCATAAAAAATCATATTAATTGCTGTAAAATTTCGACTCCTTCTTCAGATGGGAAAAGTGATTGCATATTTGTGAAAATGGGTTGATAAACGCTGTAAATACATTTTCTTTTGCTAACTAAAATTCAAAACCCAGAGACAGGTCAGATTGGGTCTCATGGAACAATTAGTGATGGAACCTCGAACCGAGAAAAAACACAAAACATATGTACACATAATATAAGGAATAATAGTGTAAAGAATTCTATGTTAAGCTTTCCATGATTGTTGGTTTCAACTTCGCAATTTCGCTCGAAAGATCTTTATTATCTAGTGAAATCAATGGTGAAATGACTGATAATTCAGCACTGGTTGTGGCCGAACCACAGAAGAGGGCCCAATCATTCAGAACAATACCTGAGCCCACCATAGGGCTGCCACGATTAATAGTGCCCGCGACCAATGGAATCCCCAGCACATCCGACAATTCTTTTAGCTCCTTGGCTTTTATTAGAGGATGAACAATTCCACCTTTGTTGTTGAACTTTGTGTATGTACCAACGAGACTATAATCAGAAACTTTGTGTCTAATCACATCAACCTGCAAGACGTCTTCTATTATGTACTGGGTCTCGGTATCGAGCTCCGGATGAATGAGTGCCATATAATCATTGCATGAAATAACATTTCCCAGGGCAGACAAACGCTCTTCAACACGTTGAATCTTCACAGAATCTGGCAGTGAGTTGCGCAAATGCTGCAATTCTTGATCAGATGTTGTCATTGGGACCAATAGGCCATGCCGATTTCCGGCAGACAAGGTTCCAACGGTTGTGGTGTTGAAAATACTGGTTTGGACAACGGGAATGTAATCTGAAAGCGCAGCTTCGAAAACGGACACGAACTCTTGACTTTGACCATAGGTAACCAAACAATATGTGTTTGTTAATCTTGAATAACATCCAATTTCATCATTATTTTGGAAGTTAGCACGATGAATCATTTGCGGAATGAAATTTCGGGCGCGCTCGATTAGTACTCGTGATTTGTTATATATCCGCACAAAATTCCATCGTAAGGTTTTAAATTATTTATTACCTGGAAATGAAAAGCAGTGTTAATTTTTTGAACGAATTTTGGAACAATGAGGTTACATTCCCGCATGTCTGTTTAGGTGGTATTACGATCGAAATAGGATTAACCACCCGAGAGATTTTTAGTAGAGCTTTGTTTAAATCTCAGCTGAGTTGAACAACAAATGGTGCAACTTGACCATAAACGTGTAATATTGACCACTGTTGGGGAGATTAATTTTTTCGTTTTTTGAATAGATCTATTGAAAGATGTTAAGAAGCAATATTAGAAAAATTAGCTCACGACATTAAGGAATTATATGATGGCGCATCTACTTTTCGGATTATCCCACCTTCCTGTCATTCGTAAAGGTGTCCTATAAAAATAATTGTTTATAATTTGGAAATGATACATAATTTTATCTCGTAAGATGCATTTGATTTTTTTACCATCAAAATACATAGAAACTGTTGGAAAATGCATTTGTTCAAAAAGATACCTAAAGATTACAATATTTTATTTCATGAATTTTATTATAATTGGGGTATGTATCTTCCAAATGTGTTGGAAATGTGATATTATAGTGAAAAAGAGGTAACATGTCGATCTTATATTTTATTTATTTTTTACGTCCTCCAAACATGATCAAACATGAACGGCATGTTAAGATTTTTTGTCGTTTTAGTTGAAATTAATGAATATTTTGCTCGAAAAAATTCCGTTTTATTACCATATACAGTCGATTCCGCTTAATTGGGAAACCGTATAATTGGGACAGCCGCTTAATTGGGACAAATCTCAAAGAACAGAAACCAAACCAAGAAACCTATAGTAAATTTATATGTTTAATTGGGACAAAATTCCGCTTAATTGGGACGGTAAATTTAAGATCACAGTACATATTATGTTACATATATTATCAAGAAAAAAATATGTACAGAGAATTTAATATGATATGTGGTCTCACAGCTGATCAGCGCGACGTAAGCCGGTTTTATTCAGTTACCAATACACCTCGCGCGTGATGACTATCTCAATTGTTTCGTATTTATTCAGTCGCCAATACGCCTCTCACGTGAACAGTGGGTGAACGTATTTTTTGACAATTTTATCATTCTAAAATTGGACCCATTCTAAAATGCCAAGATATGATTTGACACTTCCCAGTAAAATTTCTTTGCGAGATAAAATACAAAGCCAGCCACTTAATACAAGTTATCGTCGGCTCGCTGAGATAACTGGTGTACCAAAATCTACCATATCGCGTGTTTTACGACAAGAAAGTCAACTGCCTTAGGAATTGGTATTACAAGAAGGACAAGCATGAACATACAAAAGAAATCGTGAGGGCAAGGATCCAGACCTCGAAAAACCACTAGATCAATGGTTTTATATTGTAAGTGGCAAAGGCGTAAATATCCGCTGCCCAATATTGAAGGCGAAATCAGATGAGTTAGCTAAAAAACGGGGCCGCAAAGATTTCAAAACAACTGATAGTTGGTTATCGCGATGGAAAATTAGACACAATATTACTTTTAAAAAAGCGCAGTATGAAAAGGGAATAGCCGATAACGAAAGTGCCGAACAGCGGAAAACTACGAAAATTCCTACTAT
>JWZT01000510.1:132540-170503 GCA_000827895.1 Thelohanellus kitauei
TGTAAAACGCTCACAGAAGCAAAAATAACCTTGTTATAGATGAGACACGGCATCGGGTGTTGATATAGTAAAATTAATGGAGATTTAGATTGCATAAAGATTTTGTTCAGTTCTTTCTTTTAGCTTTTATTTTCTTCATCTAAGAATTTCCATTAAACACCGCGTTGGTTGAATATACTTTGACTGTTTTGTTTTTGTTACTGTTATTGAGTCAAAATATTAGCATATTTTTAAAATTCAGATAAGAAAATGCAATGGGAAAGGGCTAAACTTTGCGGTATGTGAGACCAAAAATTAATTTCGAGAAATGCTCCTAATAAAATCTTAGCACCCAAAAATAAAATCAATGAAACTTCTCTGGAATGAAAGCAATCATGTTTTTCCTTCGAATAAGTCACTCAAAATACAGGTGGAGGATGCAGACGATTTTAAGAGATATTCTAGTACCAAAGGTTAGCATGAGAAGAGAGAAAGGAGAGGAAGAATAGAGGTTTTAACAAAGTTGGTCACGGGAGACTTATATTAAGCGGAGTTGAACTACGAAATGAAAAACAAAACTATTTATGCAGGTAAAAAACTGAAAACTTTTTCAAATTTATATGCTTAAATTAAAAAACTTGCGCAATCGCCGCATTACGGTGCATAATACATTTATCAGATGACGTATAAGGCATCAGTATTATCATCAAAATAAAAACATATCTGAATCCTATTAACCACGTCGATTCAGATTAACCTGAACACAACCATGCATTCAAACATCATAACTAAATGGATTGAAATAAAAATTATCATTTTTGTATCTCTAGACAACTAAAATAGTGAAGTTACATGAGCTCTCATGACATACCAGATACAAAAAATGAAATGCTCTTATTTTATATCCATATTTAAAGTCGATTAAACGATCATGCGTATCGAATTTATCACACAAAATTAAATACAGGACGTACCTTTTTATACACAACATCCTCGAAGACGCAATATCGATTTCTATGTTTATCTATACAAGATTATACAACCGAAAAACGGTGGAAAAATGCGACGGGCGAAAGATATGATAAAAAGACTCGTTTATGATATCACGCACCTCATTATGGGTAAAATTGATAATTGTCCTAGACAAGAAATCTGAGGACAATCAGACTTTAAACTTTGATATATCTTAATGTTTAAAACTCAGATCGCCAGGAAATGAAATTTTAACATCACATGGTTATATGAGAGAACAAGTCGCCATATTTTTGACCTCAACCAAGATCTTATTTCAGAGATCTGTGAATCGGGCCCGATTCTCAAAGTTTGTTTATTAATGTTAGGAATCCTAAAGTAGAAAAAGGTGATTTATAGTTGACAGGATTTGCATCAATCTTGAAATCCTGAACTGTGACACGTCTGTAGTAAAGTAATCATGCGCCAGAGAAGTTTTCAACTATCGTAGCTGTCAAGATGCTGAATTCAACGCAATTTATTCTGTAAATTACAATGGTTGGAAGCAAACACGAATGTGAATTTATGGACTTAGGACAACATATTATCTGATTATATGAGTTTACTGTATATTCTTAAGAATTTTAATCCACTTATCAGGCTTAAATGATGAATATTTCAAATTTATAAAAATTATCAGATAAAAAATAATATTTAACATTTTTAAATTCATGAAAATATTAGATTTTTGCGACTCAGATAAGATAATATACATGTTTCAATGGATCATATGATAAGGGACAAAATATTAACAACAAAACTAAGTTTAACCATGGTGATGGAGGTTACATTAACAACTATCTTTATAATTATATTCAGTGTATTTATGTTCAAACCCCATTTTTTGATCTCGCAGAACTCCCAAGCAGAACCCAAAGAATGTTCATTATTACCTGAAGATCAGGGTTCTCAAGGACCGATAAATAAAGCCGTGACAATTTATATATTCGAATTAGAGAGATACGATAATCGGTTGTATATTGGGGTGTTTGTTTTTATTTTATACTCCTTTTCGATCTATAAAATGGCAGTAATACTGTTGTTTATGGCGAACAAAAACATTTTTTGCACTACATCACGACTATGTGGGATGGGCGGTATCTGTAAGAGTTTTGATGAATAAGTTATGTACAACTGGTTTATTATTCATGCCATGTCTATCTATATCAATATTTCAGGTGAGTTTTTTATGATTATTAGGCTATTCGGATACAGGATGTGTCAAATCATTCCCCTCACTTACAGTGATCCCTATAGGCATACTTATATTCAATATTATGGAGATAATGGTGTTCATTTGCTACCATTATAGGATTGGTCTTTCTCCGTTCAAAATCAGAGTATATTCTGAGGGGCTAGGAAGTAAAAATGAAGAAAAGATTAAGTATAATTGATCTGGAAATAAAAAACGTGTTAACTTTTGAAAAAAACTATAACATTACCATCATTTTCTAAATTATACCCACTCATTTGGTTCTTATCGTTCTCAAAGAAATATAAGAATTAAAAACAGTACTCCTAAATCCAATTATGGACTAGATGATGAGTGAAAAAATTAAAAAGATTCAAATTATAAATCTCTGGGTCTATCACTGGCATGCAAAATAAGTATTATCGCAAAATCAGAACCATATGGTTTTTTGGTATTCTATCTGTCCTTTTATTTCCTCATACATTAAATTCTCCCATTTTTTGGCGACATCAATTCTGATAACTCTAATACCTGCGCTCAAGACAGTAGATTTTGAGTCTCAACATCGTTGAAAAATATTTTGTAGAAGAAAGTATACTCATTTTGAATTACCGAAAGTATTAATGGGAGCTAGTAACTGTGTCTACTGGTTTGTGACTCTCAATGCGTCAGTCAAATAGCCATCAGCGATAAATTTCATTAATCTTAAATCCAAGAACCTCGATGATGGATAATGAGCGGATGGGTTCAAGAAATATTTTATCAGCTACATATTAGATTACACAGAGAAAATATTATCTGGATTGTCGACGATGATGACAGAAAGGGGTCACAATGTGGGCATCGTGACAACTGTTTAATGCATAATGAATCGGGATTCCTTGCTTAAAGAGCACGATACGACAACCCCAGACAGAAATTTGAATTTTTTAATTAAACAATTTTAAAAATAAGCATTAGAATGACACGGAATTTTCATGCATAATTTTCCAGTGACAAGTGGATATTAAACACAAGTATTTATTGTAATAACTGATGAGATATTTTTGATTACTATGCTGGACCAAAAATATTCAAGGTTTAAATTCGGAGGCATATTTTAAAATATTTAGGCAGAGTTTTCAGTACATGTGATCAAAAATGTTGATAATGATTCATAATATCAGAGCTTGCTATTTTCGTTTTTTGACTAAAAAAGGTTATTGTAAGCTAAACAGTTATCAAAAAAACGATATTAAATGCTACCAACAAAACCCAGATACTTGATTTTGATATTAAAATATCAGCAGACATGAACAGGTTTGACTCTGTTTAATTCAAGGATTTACCCCCAATTACTTCATCTCATCAACTTTTAACAACGTTTTAGATAGAAACAATATTTATTTTCTTATAGTCCATTTATCAGACAAAATCAACCCAAGAAAAGTAATATGTTCGATGATTTGCCGATGAGACTAGGATTGCATGTTTATGAATACCAAATTTTATCGAGGTCACTGTTTTTTGCAAAAAGGAGGTTAAGAAATCTTGTTGTATTAAAGTAGAACTATCCTATGTTTTGAGTATTTTCGCAGTTTCGCTTCAAGAAATGTAACGAATATTATTTATGATTTTTACCCCTTACGATGCTCTATTCCTGAAAATAGTTTTAAGTTAAATATCAAATTCAATGCCGTTAAATCGTTTACAAATTTTATTTCACTTGAGGATTGTTGTGTCATGGAAACACCGACTGTATTATATACTTTTCAAGGGTATCCGTGATTCAGTACAGCGATCAATAATGTTTATCCAAATCTTTGCAGAATATTTTAAGCTAATGTGGATGTATGTCTTGTTTATTTCAACTTGGTGCCCAAGTATTATTTCAGATCATTGGTGTGATCTGAATACAGGTGAGTCTAAACGCATCATATAGATAAAGAATTTACTTACATTTTTTGTTCTTTAGATTCCAGGAACATCGACTACTGTGACATGAGTGTTAAGAATTATCTCGATAAAGAATTAATTCAGGATATGAAAGCCTCTTTAAAATCCGGTACGTTATATTTTTATCAGGTCTTAAATGTAAATATAAAAACTTTGAGTCAAAATTAATTGAGTTATTGTCACAAACAGGTAAGAACAATGATTGAGGCAAGAGCTGAATGAGGATCTTAAGAATTTGTTTGTTAATCAGCTGGTAAATTCTTCGTTTAATGCTGAAACATGTTGGTTTAAAGAGTCCAAATATAAAGAACTTTTCCGTTCCCCTCATCATTCGATTGCATTTAAGTTTTTACAAAAAGAAAGAAAAGAAAAGGCTCTCATTCCAATAATGTGTCAATTAGCCCTAATCAGGCGTGACTTTTTAAAACTAAAGAAATCCATTGAAGGTATCTGTACCTTATAACCAGATACTGATGACATCGAACCTATAAACACACTGGTCATTCAAACCATTCGAAATAAAGAGATCCTAAAAAAGCCCAAAGAAGAATTTATCAGAGGAATGGTTTTATATTCAGAGACCTTAAAGTGGATGCTACAGAACCGCTTTTATCCATCAATGATTGAATGTTTGTTTAAAAAAAATGCACATTTTATCGATACAGCCAAGAGAAGTCAACTTTCTGATAAAAATCAATTACCGGTCGATCCTACTCCTGTGGCTGAACCTGAAAAACCTTGACAAATATACTTAGGTGGTTCGATATGAAAATAAACCTCTTAAATCAGCTTTTATTTCGATATTAATAATATTTGTCTCTTAAAACCGTCTATTTTGTGAATTATATAAAATTTATGGAGATTATTGGTAGGATTGTCGAAATATCTCAATTTTTAATCTGATCGAACTCTTTCAGAACACAAAACCGATTATGATTTCGAGGAGTCTGATTTATCACTATGTTAAAACATGTCTGGATTATATTCATAATTACATTGACACGACAATCAACTTATGTATATTTATATTACAGGAGTAGTAATAAGCTTGTCCTTATAGATCAACGGTCCCAGAACGTGTCTAAGCTACCGCCTTCTTTGAGCAGAAATATTTTTCAACGCCCCCTCCTTTAGGTATTCCGATAGTAGTATCTCCTCAAACGCACGCGCGGAATTTTTTTTATAAATGATAATTCAAACAAAATATAAAGTAAAATAAACTCGTTGTTTTATCAAAAATGTTATTCTAAGTTACGCGAATATCTGGAGTAAAAATGACGCCATCATAAAATTTTCATATTTTTCCTAGAAACAATTCGTCTTTCTACATGTAAATAAATTGATCCAGGCGGGAAAATTGACTATTAAGTGCTATATATTGAAACTCAAAAACGTTAAATAATTGTAATAAGAGGCTTTAGAAACGATGAGTTTATGGATTGAGGCATACATTTGATGTATTTTTTTGTTATATTTTAGTTTTATTATTAAATTATGTTAAAAAAAGATAAAAATCCCTCTGCGTAATTATTAATAATTAATATAGTTTATGGACAATGAACATTGCAGTATATTGGATTGAGTATTTAATGAATTTCTTCTCTTTTGCATTTCGATGAATCACCAGCAAATCAACATTGATGCTGTCCTTGTAGCGCTCTTTCTAATTTAGATTGAGTCATCTTTATTTTTCTAATCCTGCATAATATGTACTGATATTTTTTGCACTTATAACACATAAATAATATTCTTTGAATTGTTAAAACGTCTTAAAGTTTTGATTTCGATAAGACAAAGAACAAAATAGATAGCTTCTCTAAGAAAAGAATTGAATGTCTGATAAAACTCAATGTATGGTTAGTTTGAGTTAACTATCAAATATGTGAATCATTTAAATCGGTTTATAAATGTAATATTATTATTTATTTGTTATCAGTCCCTCGTTGATTCTGTTCAAGATGGTAAAAAATAATTTTCGCTTAATTTTCGCGCGCTTCCATTTTTTCTCCAACGCCCTCCATTTAGACTCTAGCGCTGCCAGGGGGCAATAACGCCTCCTTTGGGAACCCATGATCTAAATAGTGCCTTTCTCTGCTCACTTCACTTGCTATAAGTATAAATTACAGCAGACAACAACATCTCAGTTTTGTGCATCTTTATAAATCTAACTTTGGCATACAATTGCCATTTTGATAAATACTATACTTGGGTCGGATTCAGAAAAAAATTAACGTTTTTTAAAGAAAAAATATCTTACACAGAAATGAGTAAAAAACGAAGAACGAATAATTTTAATACTGTCTGAGAAAAGCATATTATTTCGTCAATGTTGAAGATAATTTTGTTTGATTGTGTGAATCAGTATTTTCGCAAAAAACATATTATTTAATGCTTCTATCAGAAACCCTTTCCATTTTTGAGGCAAGTTATCAACTTAATTCTGAATTCAGAAGGAGGAAAATATGATCTAAAATCGAACCTGATGGTCTAACCATCAGTTTTCACAAGGTCTATGATAATATATAAAAATTTTACTGTTGAATATTTGACAAATACTCACATGCCAGCAATTAAGAGAATGCAATTACATGATGGGTAATTGTGAATGAATTATTTCTGACTGGTGCAGACGGCTTTTTAGAAGTTTTTAAAACCAAAATATTAGATCACGTAAACAATAAAAGACTAATCGTTTACTGATAACACCGTAACAAGAAGAATACTCAACATTTGATTGGATTCATAAACTCAGTTAAAATATGATTTAGAGGTGTTTAACTTGTTCTGTTCCCATTTTAATTTGACAAATGTACAGACACATCAAAATTGCCAGTTATGGTGAGAATGAAATTTATCGATCATAGTTCAAAAGAAGAACTATTACAATTACTACTAATAACACGAGGATCTCCCATGAATTCGTAATATTCATAAATTTGAAGCGGATGTCATTAATAAGTTGTGTGAAATAACCACCGATGTTGCAGCAGCAATGTTTGGTAACATCAATTGATTAATTGTACTGTGCAAGAATGACAAATTCTTTCCACATTTAATGTCTTACCATTGAGTTAACAAACAAGTTTTTGGGAGTAATATACTACATTTGGACAGCTCATGACAGTAGTTATTATAATAGTGAACCATATGCAAGCAGCACGTTTACAATGTTGTATTGATATAAACACATCTAAAAATTCTGAAAAATAGGATCTCTCATATAACATCGTGAAGTTCTTTGGTTAGGTAAGATTAAAAGTTTTTTTAAGTATGCCAAATTAAATTAATGATATAAAAATTATCTCAATTCTAAGAATCAAAATTTTTCTGAAATTACCAATTCTTCCTGGCCCGTGAATTTTGTTTCAACACTGATAAAATCGAATGATCGAATGATTGAAAGTTAGAGCGGCATGGAAAAACATTTTATTTTTACCACTTCAAACCCAGTTTAATAACTATTTCAACAATTTATCATTGAGCCTATGGTCATATTGTTGCTAATTCTTATCCCGTCAACAAAATGTAGGCGAAATTATTAAACAAATTGCAGATATTGTTTAAGTTAAGACAAAAGAATTAAGTTAGAAATTTCAGGTATTCAAGACGACATTGTTCTTCAATTCAAAGTATCAGATGAAAACATCGGGAATATGGCTGAGATAAATGAATTTTCATTCTTGAAAATTCCATCATTCAGAATAAAATCTTTGTTTGTTTCCAATATTTTGATAATCATTCTTTTCATCCATGACCATAATAAAATCGAAATTCAGATTCAGACAAAGTGACGAACATCATAATGATATTTCGCATGCAGAAATTTCGTCATACTTCTATGGTTACGAAGTAATTGCGGATAAAATGCCGTAAAAAAGACCACATTTACTTTAAATATAATTCAGTAATTTTATTAAAAATTGTAAAGTTTACTTGCTGTTCATATTTTACACTTTGCGATAATTTTTTCCTTACATGATTTATATTGTTAGAAAATGAAACTATAAATTAACTTAGAACAAATAAATGGTGCTTGCCACATGCTTAGTATTATAGAATGCGCTCTAAAGTGAAAAACACTTGAGAACCTCAGGTCTAAGCTGACTTCAGTATCTTTGATCAAAGGGTTGATCATCCCCTTCTCTTCTTGTTTTTTTTTATGTCGAGTTAAATAATACCCACATTTTATGGTTTGACCAAACAAATCCTAATTTAAAAAGATGAAACCGCCATGAAAGCATGTAAATGCATTGATACAAGAATTGAAGTGAGTTTAAAAATTTTGAAATCTTCAAACTTTTTCAAATTTTGCACTTTTTATTATTTTTTTCCAATTCAAAAGTTTGATTTTGAACCTATTAAGATGCAGTTAAATTGTAAAAATCAAAATTAAATAAGACGACATTAAATTTAAACCCCTGTAAATTTATTAGTCAAACCAGTAAATACTGTACCGTGAGAACTAAGACAAATAGAAACTTAAATTTAAAACTACGATGACTCTTTTAACATAGTTGGGTACTTAGGAAATATCAGAAAATTCATGGACAAAGGATTTAGTGAATAAGAGTGCAAATGACTTTAAAATATCTTAATTTTTGTTCCGGTTATTTATTCTGTTTCCTTTATTTTCATAAAAAGTATGAATCATAATTAGCAGATACATTCAACATTTCTTGTCAATGCCAAAAATTGTTCCAAAATGTCAATATTTAAATCTTCGAATGACTGTAAATCACCACAGTGAGATAAAGTTTGCATGGATGTGTTAAAAAGGTCAATTGATTATTTTAAAGCACAAACCGTTCAACTTTCAGTTTCAAAAGTTAAAACAGTGTGCCTTTATTCATTGAAAACGGAATACACACTTGAACGAAAAAGTCAACATTTAAACCAGAAAGTCAATATTTTAAACTTCAAATGACTGAAAAAATGTCTCAGAAAATGTTTTACCGAATGCTGTCAAACCAAGAGAGTTTAAAGAATTTTTCCACCACTCCTGGCTTTGTTCTAAGTGCGTCTAAAGCCAATTTAGAAGGTTTGCACTTCTGTAATTCAAATTGTCAGAACACAAGCGTAGGTTTCTTTCAATCTAGGCAAACTAGGAAACTAACCAATCAAACCAGAGACAAACTTTGGCAAGAAGGATAGAACATTGAAATATTGCATACATTAAGATGCAGATCAAATAAAAAAAGATTTATCCCCACAAACAAACTGATTCCTGTCATACTTTGATCGATTGGAAAGATCAAATACAAAACTTGCACCTCAAACAAATTTATCATATAATATTTCATTGGGCATATCAATCTAAAATTTGATATATGGAGGAGCTATTGGGAATTTCTCAACCGATGATGATAGATTGGTTGAACCAGTGTCGAACAATGTGTACAAATGACAATTTGTCTCGGCATACAAGCTATAATCTCAAAGCAATGGTGGCAACACTCATTCCGGCGAGACACCGATAATAGTGTTCATATAGATGAATGCCTTTTATGAGGCAAGAAGCTAAAACCACCTGGGGTAGATTACTTCGAGTTGACGAAAAATATCAAACAAGAAGATCGAATAGAATGGCTCAGAATGAACAAAAACCAACCAATTAGCTCTAACAGAAACTATGGAAAGAGAATATCAGGGCGTTGGATCCTCCTATTAATGGAATATATCAAACCTAATCAAGGCCAATATAAATCTGATGAGGTCAGGCTGTTTAATTTTGAAAGAAGAGATTCAGTTACCCTCTTTTTACTGATAAGGAGTCACGTTCACATGGGTTTGATGATATGGAGTGATCAATTGGCCCCATAAAATTCTCTAAGTCACGAAGGAGAATTTCATCACAAAACATTCAGTCATTCCGAATTTTCATTCGTCCAACTGGGTCTCGTGTTTTTAAAAAATATAGAAAGGATGTTACCATCCTTGAAAAGTTATTTTGGGAGAAATATGAGAGGAACATCGGACGATTTACTCAATTCTCATCTCAACGAATTCATGTTGAGAAGTAGAAATTCTCTAGAAGTTTATTAAAAATTTGAAAGAATTTTAAAACTTGGCCATCAGCAGTATCCTAAGGAATTGCAAGCGTAAATTTTTAAGTTTTTACATCAAATATAATAAATTTTCAAATTAGTATTGTATTGCATCATTTGAAAACTCAACTTGTATGATAGATATTATATTAACGCACGGCTCGGAGTTAGGGCGGAGTGTATTATTTACCTTACATTGGTGTCAGCAGACGGTCAAGAATCCACATTAAAGCCTTTGACGATGTCCAGTGATCCCGAATTATGGCTTGTCAAATTCGATTTGGTCGCCGAGCCATGCGATTGGTATCTTCTCCAAAGATTGAAGAAAATTGTGCTCTTCTTTGACGACTATGTGCTTTCGAAATATACACGGAGCCTAGTTTTGTCTCTTCCACCATCAGAGAAGAAATATGCCCAACTAAAGGAATTTGCCCGTTGCTGACGTCTTCACCGGATTCCCTCTCGTCGTCGTTCGGCGAGTATCAGAACCTAAGGCTCCTCCCTGGACAAAGTGTCTTAACCTTCAAAGATAAAATCAAGGCCTTACTCACTAGATCGATGCCAAGTCTACCCAAGGTTGAGTGAGAGTTTATGCTCATGCAGAGAATTTTGGAGTCTCTGCCACCCTAAATAGCCTCTCATTTATTTAAAACCAGCGATGTGAATCTGGACATCTTGTGCCAGAACGCCGACATTCTCTTGCAGCCTTCTTCTCAAAGCCGAATTGAGCTTATCGAGGAACACGTCGACGAGAGCACGGGAAATCAGGTCGAGTCTTCCGTATGCTCGATCGCTAAGAAAACAAGACGAGGAGGAAATATAGAGGCTTCAGAAGAAAATTCAGGATCTGGAGTTAGAAATCTCTCAAAATAAGGGCAGTATAGAATTCCACTTCTGCAAGTGTAGGATCAGGGGACACGGTCTGAAAGAATGCAGTGGGTCGGTAATCTGCAACTCGTGTGGACGGAGGGGACATATAGCTAGAAAATGTAGAAACTCATATTCTTTTTATGACTATCTCTTTTTTACAAAAAAATAAATAACCTCCCTCGTACCAATCAAGCTTGTGTCCACAGGGGTAACTGCAGAAGCTTTGGTGGAAACTCGGTCCATTGCCACACTCATAAATTGCAGATATGTTTAAGCGTTTCACCCACACAGCGGGCGACTTTATGGCGTTGATGGTCGAATTGTCAATACTCTGGAACAAATTGTGCTTCCAATACTCATCAGCAATCGAACATTTCATTGGAATTTCGTAGTTACAAAACGAACGAATTTCGGCGTCATAATTGGGATTGATTTTCTATCAGTTAACAATATGGTGATGGACCTCAACAATGAAAACATTATTTTGGAAACTCAAGTCATCAAGGGAATCAGTAACCATACTGAAGATATCAACCCTGAATAACTAATGATCCAAAAGAAAGGTCAGAGCTAGTTATTGACTAAATACAATGACGGTTTTTCGACAAAAGAGGACGACATCGGTTTTACATACGTAAACCCTCACAAAATTGAAACTTTATAAGCAAAGGCAGTTGTGTCTCCATACCTCATACCTCCACAGTTAGAGGAAATATCAAATCAGATTGATAATATGATGAAAAGAAACGTTATTCCAAAGAGTTTTAGCCCCTGGTATTCTCCAGTGCTGTTAGTTAAGAAGAAGGACGGAACACATCGGCTTTGTACTGATTTCCGTCAACTCAACAAAGTCACTGTTAAAGACCAGTTAAGCCTACCAAATATGGATGATATGCTCGATAACCTCGCTAATTCGAAATATTTTACAACTCGACCTTAAATCCGGATGTTGGCAATGTGCAATCGAAGAAAACAGTAAGCCCAAAACTGCTTTCTGCCACTTTCGTGGCGCTTAATTGTTTAAATATAACAATTTAACATTTAAGTTGTCAAAAGCAAATTCGAAATTCCAGCGATTGATGGATCAAATTCTAAACGAAATAGCCAACTGCGACGTCTATCTCGATGAGATTATGATTTTTAGTAATTTATTTGATTAACATTTAAAACCCTAAAATCTGTCCTTGACAGACTCAAATCAGCTGGTCTTAAATTCAAGCTAGACAAATGTAAATTTGCACACAGTCGTCTCGAATACCTTTGATGTCTAGTGACTTCAGAGAGGAAAGAAGCCAAAAATAAAAGTATAAGTGCCATACTCGAGTGGGAGACACCAAAATACTAAGCAGACCTAAGATCTTTTCTCAGGTATTGTGATTACTATCACTGATTTATCAAAAACATGGCACTTGTCCCAAAACCATTGAACCAATTACTCGCAAAATAGTGATTGGGTTTAGACAGGGGATTGCGATGATGCATTCGCAAATCAGAAATCTGCGCTATATGCTATTCGGACAATTAGACGCCCTGATTTCACACAGCCATTCTGTTATGTCTATAATAAACAACATACTTAGATACGTATTTACCTTGTTAGTGAAGACTAACGAGGACTAGAATTTAATAATGGCGACGAGGGTAGAAGCTGACCTTTCACAGCTGATACAAATCCTGTCAAAACAGATGAAAATTCAAGAAAAGCGGTTTGAATCCCAACTGCAGTTCCAGCAGGAGCAAATAAGGCAACTCAATTTCTCGGTCAATGATCCCGCCAAAAATAATGCTCTGCCAAGCTATCAATTTCCAGCCTTTGATCTGTCAGTTGATCTCTGGAAAGAGTATCTATCACGGTTCATCCCGTTCTCAGTGGCAAATTCAATCTCAGAACCCAAGAAAAGTTAAGACTGCGGCAGCCCAATTCGAAGTGCCCAAGGACGTGGATGACCTCACATGGCTGGAAGTCTGGTCGATAATGGACGGAAATTTCAATTCCAAAAAATTCGTCATACGCGAGCGCCACAGATTCTATACGGAGAATCGTCGAAAGCCTCACGAATCCATTTAAGAGTTCACAGCCAAGGTAAGGGAGAGAGTGTCAACGTGCGACTTTTCAACGATAAAGGATCCACTGGACGAAGCCCTTAAAACCGGTTTCATCTGCGGAGTGAACAATGAAGCCGTGCTAAAGGCTATATTCCATCGCTCAGCGGAAGAACTGACTTTCAAGGAGATCGTTGAGATCGCGGTCGAAGTTGAAGAGGCGTCTCGAAATGCAAAAGCCCAGATTTCAGACGGAACCGAAGAGGTCTCAAAGATTACAAAGCCATGAGAAGATTTTTTACTGGAGAAAATACAAACAGCAACAGGAGACTGCTATACTTGTGGTGGCAAAAAACATTTTCGTCAAAATTGCAAGTATAGAAGGGAGAAATGCAATTTCTGTCATCTCGAAGGACATCTCGAGAGGGTTTGTAAAAGACGTGGTTTCTCCTTCCCTTCTAGAAATTTCAAAAACAGCAGAGTCAAAAATATCGTATCCACTATTGAAGACAAGATTAATGTTCCTCTTTTTCTCGGACAATTCAAAATAGTATTCGAGGTCGATACTGGATCGCTGGATAACTTCATATCCTATAGTAATTGGGTCAAATTGAACAAGCCTCAATTGAAATTCATAAGTACTGAGTATAAATTTGCAACACGCAGTGAAATAGAAACGATGGGATACTTCCGCATGGAAATACGACAATGCGGCGATAAAAATACTTCATGAAGACATTAATTTAATATCGTAGTCACCAAGCACCATAACCTAAACCTGCTAGGACTTAGAACTTTAAAAACACTTAAAATTTCAATCGACACCCTATTAAATTCAAAAATTTCTCGACTAAACAGCGTCAAAAATACTACGTGGCAAACGAAATGCAAGGAACTATGCCAGGAATTCGAAAGCTTATGGGAGCCTGAACTCGGTTGTGTGAAAGACGTTGAAATCGAGAAAAAAGTCAAAGAAAATCTCAAGCCTTTACACTGTAAACCCAGACCTGTAGCCTATACTTTGAAGGAAGATGTCAAAAAGCAGTTGGATGATGGAATAAAAAAAGGAGTGTGGGTTCCAGTCCAATTTAATGATAGCGGCACACCAATCGTTCCTGTAAAGAAAGGCGAAACAGGAAAACTCAGAATATGCGAAAATTTCAGTGTGTTGGTCAATGAAACATTAGAAGATCATCGATACCCAATTCCTTCCCCAGACGGGTTATTAAAACAACTTGGTGGATGTCACTACCACTCTAAAATTGACCTATCTGAGGCTTATAATCAAGTGAAAATATCTCCCAAGAGTCAAAAGCGGCTCGCAAAAAGCACCTTCAAGGCTGAATTTCTTCAAACCAGGTTGCCCTTAGGTATTAAGTCATCACCTGGCTATTTCCAAGAATTAATGGAAAAACTGACAGCCGGCCTACAGGGAGTAGCTACATATTTAGATGATATTCTAGTTAGCGGAACCGACGACGCTTCCCACATTTCGAATCTAAGAGCTCTATTTTAAAGGCGTTCTGAAAATGGATTGAAACGCAACCTAAAAAAATGCGTGTTTGATCAGGCACATGTCGATTATTTGGGGCACACATAAACACTCGATGGTATATGCAAAAAATCCGTGCCGATGCCGTATTACAGATGAGAAGAACTTACGATTTAAGTTCACTGAAATCATTTCTAAGATCGGTCCAGTTCTATCATAAATTCATACAGAATCTAGAGACGGTAGCTTCACCTTTATATGAGCTTACTTCAAAAGGAAAAGAATGGGAGTTGAACCACATTTATGAAAAGTATTTCAATTCTTTAAAGAAAATTCTTGCTTCGGATGTTGTTTTGGCTCATTATGACCCTGCTCTACAGATTGGAATCGCGTGCGATGCTTCCAGTGTAGGACTAGGAGCAGTACTGTTTCAAAGATATGAGGATGGGTCGGAGAGACCTATCGCAAATGCCTCCAAAACTTTGAATCAATCTCAGATAAATTACGCTTAAATCCATCGAGAAGCGTTAGACATCGTTTACGCTCTTGGTAAGTTTCATCAATTCTTATACGGGCTTGAGTTTATCATAGTTACAGATCACAAGCCACTTCATTCGTTATTTGGAATGAATCGCCATACTCCTACAATGGCTGCGAATTGATTGGCCAGATGGGCAAATGGTCTATGGCGTTATGATTATAAAATCGAGTACCGAAACACCAAGGAGCATAGTAATGCAGAAGCGCTCAGTCGCCTAGCTGACAAGCCAGATTATAATTGTGATCGATATGAAGGTAAAGAAGGTCATGACACGATCTGTAAAATTTCTTCCTTCAGTCGACAAATTAATATAAAAAATCCTCAAATCATTATTGAAGCTACCGCGAAAAACCCTATAACCTCAGGAGTAATGCAAATTTTAAGGAACGGATGGGCAGAAATAGTACCAAAGGAATTATTAAATTTCAAAAAAAATGATAATGCACTGTCGATAGAGAATAACTGTCTTCTATACGGCAATCGACTGGTTATTCCGGAATTTCTCCGAAAAGACGTGCTCAAAATACTCCATCTATGACACTTAGGTGTTCAAAAGATGAGAAGTCTTGCGAGAAGTACAGTCTTCTGGCATGGAATCGACTGTGATATTGAATCATTGTGTCGTAAATGCATAAGGTGCGATCTTTATTGGAACCAATTGCCTAAGTTAGAAAATCCTCCCTGGGAGGCGGAAAAGAATCCTTGGGTACGAATTCATATCGACCATGCGGTCAACTTTTTTGGAACTAATTGGTTGATAATTGTCGACTCATTATAGATATCCATGCGTGTATAAAACATCTAGCCTATCTTTAGAATCAACAAATCGTCTACTGGAAGAAGATTTCGCACATTTTGGATACCCATTAACCATTGTTTCAGATAACGAAACTTCGTTTTTTCAGATGTTTTTACCTAATGGTGCGATAAGAGAGGGATAACATGGATTTCGGTTGCTCCATATCATCCAGCCACCAACGGCCTCGCTGAAAGTTTCGTGCAAATCGTTTAAGCGGGCTCTGCAAAGATCAACACTCAGTCCCGATCAAGCACTTTTAGAATTTCTCATTCAATATCGGAGAACACCACAATCCAATGGGAAATCGCCAGGTGAATTACTTAATGGTAGGGTAATACGGAGTCAAATCGACACATTTCGTCTGATTGAAAATTGGAAAACTACAAGAGAATTCTAAATTCCAAAATTAAATGAATTCATCAAGATAGGATCTCCTTGTTACGTAAAAAATGAACGAAGGAAAGATGATAAATAGCCAAAGTGGATTCCTGCAACAATTTCTAAAGTTTTGTGTCACCGACACGCGATGGTAAAATATGAAAATTCTTCAATGGATGTCAAGAGACATTTTGAAAAACTTTGCCCCAGGTACCCCCAGAAAGAGGACAGCGATTTCCTCTATATCTATCAAATTGGAATTCCAAAAATCATACACGCTGCTAACTGTCCAAATTACCTGAAATTTCTGATACGGGCCAACCGATCCCAAGACGTTCAGCAAGGATACAAAATTTTACCAATCTTCCATATGGCCCAGGAAAAGCTTCAAACGTAAACGGGAGATGTTATGTCTATAATAAACAACATAATTAAAGATACTTATTTACCTTGTTAGCGAAGACTAACGAGGATCGAGATTTAATACATTCATTCTACATTGCGACGCATCTGACAAAATTGTTGGCGCCGTGCTCTCTCAACCTCGAGACAATGAAATGATCCTGATCGCGTTTGCAAGTAATACCCTGAATTCATTTCAACAGAAATATGGTAAGGTTGATAAAAAAACTTGGGCCATCGTGTGGACAAGAAGAAAATCTAGATAATATCTATACGGATAAAGATTTCGACTTTATACTGACCACAATCTTCTGATTTGCCTTAAATCGATAACAGACCCACGAGGAAGGCGTATTCGCTGGATCACAGAACTTGAAGAACTTGACTTCGAAACATGTCACATACCAGGAAAATATAAAAAACGTGGCTGATTCCCTCTCTAGGTAGATAAATACAGCGAATTAGGAACCAAGTTTAACATACAAGGACGGCAGGAAAAATTGAAGGAGATATCTAGATGATAACCATCTTACAAAATAAACGAGATTCATACGAGGCAATCGAAGATTATTCAAAACTGCTTCTCAAAGGAAGATGTAATTTATTTATAAATAATGTAATTCTATTGCATACATCACGGAGGGGAAGACAAGCCGTCATTCCAAATGGGCATATTAACGAAATCATAAATATTACCCACTAAACCTCTCTCAGCCATCTGGGGCTGAACAAAGCGTTAAACCTAATCAGAAATACATCTTATTGGCCCAATATGTATGAAGGCGTGACCAATTATGTAAGAGCCTATATGAAGTATACAGCTTGCAAGTCGAAAAACTATCATTCAATTGCAGAGTTAAACCTTTTCTCCAATTTAAACGTTTAGAACTATGGGAAGTTGATTACACTGGACCTCTTCCAACCACAAACAAAGGAAACCGGTACATCATCATATTTAAGGACAATTGCACTAAATGGGTAGAAGCGAAGAATTATGAAGACCAATCAGCAATCACAGCTGCAAAGGCATTTTTCTCCCTTGTTATCCCCAGATTTAGCGTCGCAGAATACTTATTATCAGATATGGGCACTACGCTCGAGTGTGATTTATTATAAAAAATTTGTGAATATCTAAATTGCGCGACACTAGACACTACACCTTACCATTCAATTGAAAGTGGACTAGTTAAGCATTCAAACAAGGCCATTAAAGAGTTGTTGAGAGCAAACATTCTGAAAGAGGTCGACTGGGGCTTACATCTTGACATGTGATTGCTTGCGATCGGTTGTGGGATATGCAAAAGTACGGCTACTCGCTTTTTTATTTTGTAAGCTGCTCAGAACCCAAAGTACCTCTGAAACTAATTATATCTTTCGAAGGTAGAACATCAAATTGCGGCTCATACCATATGTTCGTGGAAGAAACGAATGAAAAGCTCGGCAAGGAGCTGTCTACGGCAAGAAAAATGAATTCAGATTCAACAAGCAACAAATATATTACGACGCCAATGTACATGAGAGGAGATATAATGTTGGCGATAACGTTTAAACGAGGAACCGAGATAAAGGGAAGTTAAATCCATCATTTGACGGACCGTAAAAAATTACGAAAGCGAAACATCCTGCCAACAACAGAGAGTTATATTCACCTAACACTGAAAAAACGGTTCGCAATAATTTATTGCTTCCATGTTCAAAATCTCAAGGAGAGTCAAGAGATCTGTGGGTCATCAAGCACCTGCTCTTAGAAGGTCAACGCGAATAACAAGGCCACCAAGGTATCTCAGCGAATAGCCTTGTAACTCATTAAAACGGGGACATACGATGCATAGATTTATATTATATTAACGCGCGGCCAAGAGTTCGGGCGGCGTATATATTTATCCTGCACAGCTCTTAGTATGCAAATATCAACTTAACATAGAAACATACAATATTATAGGGTTTTGGATTCATACATTTTAATCCAGATATTGTTAATGTCATTAGAGGTAGTCGGCAGGGAAGGACGCAAGAGGACGAATTTTAGTAGCGTGAGTTTAAAGAATGTTTGAGCCAATTTAATATGGTGGTTTTATTTATCATGCAAATGGAACGAAAAGCGGCACTAAATATTTCAGATGCAAAAAGTATAAAATTGAAAACTGCAAGGCAAGACTAATTTCCAAAAGTGAAGGGAAATATATTCTCAAAGGAAGCCATGAATGCTCAAAACAAATCAATTTGCCAGAAACCCCCGAAACCTTCATCGAAAACTACGTTTCAGAATTAGCTATTGATTTGAGAAAATATCCATACCAGATTTATCAGGATATGCTGAAATATATCACGGAAAACCCTTCGTCTGTTGTAAAAATACCGTCTAAAAATGGGGTCAATAACATTATAAAACGAGTTCGAGGAATGACGAATACCGATATATCCGCTATCGAATCTGAGCCGCACTCTAAGACCTTATCGGGGATGCAATTCTTAAAACGTACCGGATTTGGGGACATAGATGGTGTAACATATAGATACGCATCATGGGCATCTAATGATGGATTTTCTATACTGAAAATGGAGTCTAAAGTATTCATCGATGCAACATTTAAAGTGACTCAAAATCCATTTTTTCAGTGCTTAAATATTGTCATATGACCCATCATCTAGAATTTATGTTTCGTGTGTCTGGGCATTAATGACGAACAAATCCGAATATTTGTACTTTGAGATATTGCACCAGATCAAAGTTCTTTTTATAAAGAAATGGGACCTAGAGATAATTGTTGTTGATTTCGAGAACAGTTATAAATTCTGTGAAAAACATTTTTAAAAACAGTTCTATTCATGGCTGTTATTTTCATTTTAAACAAGTAATTATTCGAAAAATAAAAAAAATGGGCATTCCAGATAAAGAATGTAATGTATGTCTCAAATTGATCAAATCATTAATGACAGTTAAACTAGATAAATTTTAAGGACAATACAGAATATTTCGTTGAATGACGAACTAAAATCAGAAACATGGAAAATATTTTTGGTATACTTCCATAAAGCTTGGATTCAAAAATATCCCCATTCATTATGGAATTTCAATTATATAAAGAATGGGGAAATTTTACAAAAAAACAAATAATTGCTTGGAGCGAGATAATAGAAGGTTCGGAGATCAATTTTTGAACGCTCATCCCAACATATTTAATTTAATTGAAGTTATCAAAAACGAGGCCCTATTATTTTAAACCACTCACGTCGTAAATTCGTTCTGGAAGAATTTAACTAAACGAATCAAATCTTGAATTTTAATAAAATTAAATATATCTTAATATATTCAGTATCCTAAGATTTTGATGTCTTTTAATTTAATAAATATTGTCCTACTTCATATAACTATTCAGAATTAAACGAAAAAATATTAATAAGCGCTTAATTTTTTAAAATACACTCAGAATGTAAGATAAATGAACTAATACATCAAAATTAATGTTCGCAGCCGCGCGATGCTCTTTCGTCCTTTTTTCGTACTTTTCTAATCTTTTCGGTCATTAGAATTCATTCGTTTAATATTCAATTGTGAACTCAGTCATAAATGATATTCGCTAATAAATAATGACTTAGAGACATTAAAATAAAAATGTTTTCGAAAAATTATTGATAGATTACGACATGTGAATATGTATAGCATGTTTTGTGTGTCTGAAAATCTCTTCCATTTTTATTAATCATCATATATAAATTGTTATTTTTGTAAAAATCATACTTTAAATGAATCAAAATCTTTAAATAATTAAAAAAAATAAATGTATAACGAACAATAATATTAGGATTCGAGTATTTTAACTTTTATATTTATTAAAGCAAGTTATCCTGAATGTTTTTTGAAATAAATTGATTTGAATACCTAAACATTTGCGGCAATTAAACAGCTTATTATAATCTTGATATTTTTTTTAGAATTCGGCGTGAGATGCTATTTCCGATAAAAGCGACTGATTTAAATAGCCGAATACCGATAGTGAACATGTACAAAAAAGTAGTAAAGCCACTTTGAGTTACTCATTTGAGAATGAATACAAATTTGAGGTCAGAAAAAAACTAAAAATGATAAACAACTACAAAAATCATAATAATTAACAATAAGGGTCAAGAGATGTTCAGTAAAACACTAATATGATAAAATGTACTTTGTTAGTAATGTAAATTAAGCTGAAAACTTATCCGTTAATCCAGACACTGGCACAACTGGTCACCAAGTTAATGATTACCACGATGAACTTACATTTTCATATTTTTATCAATAAAAAAATCAACTTCCACGTAACGAAAATATCTTAATGCGCACAATTCGCCGCAGTTGATTTTATCAAAAAGATTACGCTGTCTTGCCAGGAAATCTTAGAATAAACATAATGAAACATATACATGATAGTCCACTAAATAGCCACCGTTCATTCAAATAAAACTCTTGCAATAATTATCGATTTGTTTTACGGGCAGAGAATGTAGAAAGACACTGCAGTCTATTGCACCACGTCGAAAAATTGTTATACCATAAGTAGTAAATCGATCAAGGGGCTAATGAAAACTATTTCTTGTTAAATGCAGTGAAAAATGATCACAATCCATATCTTTGAGCTATCGATGTGCCATGATTGTTGATATATTTTAACGGTCTAAGATCTTTTATTAAAATGGTAAGTTATTGTGATATTGAAAAACCACAAATCACGTAAACAGATTTCTGAATGAATTAAAATATTTCGCGGCACGAAATACCTAGACGAATACCTTCTGGTAGAGGACGAAACTTTTAAAGTTTCATCTTCCAACAAATGTGCGAATTATTTTGGATACAGAAATCAAGAACAACACCTTATCATCCTCAAGGTTATAGTATGTGGAAAAGGGCAAATCGTTGAATTGTTAATTGATTATGAAAGGTCGCAGATAATGATGATTTGCATAAAATCCGACCTATTAATACATAAAATTATAACATAACTCAGCATTCATAAACCCGCATTTTTCCATTCGAAGCGTTATATTGAAGAAATAGGCGAGAATTTTTATTACACAAAGACAAAGAGTTGGGATACGATATCAACAAATTTTTCGAAACAAAAATTAACTTTACTGAAATATGGGACGAAATTGCAAACAACTCAGGTAGAGCATCCGATCATCGGAAACAAAACTTTGATGAAGTTTATCGCCATAACAAGCCTGATAACAGTGTTGGTCAACTTATTTACAAGAGAATCTCAACCTTGATTAAGATATCGTCTGTCTGGATGGATGGTTGGAAAATAAATTTAGATGAGAAAGTAATAATAATTGAAGATGCTAGAGGAAAAAAGTGGATAACTTCGATCGATGGAATAAAGATAGACCAAAGATATAGATTAAGTAACGACGAAAAACCATCCCTGGAATGGCCACTCAATCCTGCGGATATAAAAATTACGGGTCAAGAAAAATCCCATTAAAGTGAAATAGCGAAGAGACAAACATACGACTACCTGAATGTACGTGACGTGTATATGGATCTACTTAATCACCCCGGGAGGAGTGTTATAAATGAATATACAGGCGGTCGGCAGAAATATAGAATATTGTTTTGATAATGCTCAGTGGTAACCATTATTATAATGATTTGAATATTTAAACGATGGTAAGCTTCCAGTTATACTTTCAAATCTAACCGCGTTATATCCACTAATTTGTTTTCTGGGCATCATGCTGGAATGATGGAGAGAAGCAAGAAAATGAGCTACTATTGCCACGATCATAAATTACCTCTTATCATCAATGTCTAATTAAATAATCAGGATTTCGCACTGCGCTTTCTATATTAATTTGCATAATTAATTTAAAATTATCTTTTGATCCCCAGAAAACTAACCACTTCAAGGATGACGATTGAAATTTTTTCAGGATAAAAAACTCTGTCATAAAGTAAAAGTAAATATTGAATACCTGTAAATGTGTTCAAACATGTAATATTACAGAAGAGGTCAACATATAACAGGTACCGGATGACATCTGGCTTGTACCGATAAAAAACAAATTTCTATAAATTATGAATATCAGGAAAGATCAACCTCACCGCCATATTTGCAAGTTGTCAAAGTCTGCAGCATGATATACATCAAGATAAAAAACAAGTAATGGCATCATCGTTGGATCGAAACCTTAAGCCTATATTTAAACCATATTAAATTCTTGCACTAAGATAAATTAAGATAGCTTCTTGCCAGAAATAGGCGTATAAATTATAAAATACTTGAGATTGATATCAGTTGATTTTATGAGATAAATCAAAACCAATAAATGAAAAATTGAGACAAATATTTATATTTTTGTTCAAAAATATAGATGCTGTCCTGGATAAGATATAAAAGATTCATTATTTTAACACCAGTCTCGTCCACAGTGGAGGTCCCATGAGATAGAATGCGATGGAACAAAAGCATATTATTAGTTCCTCTATCTCGTAAGGGAAACCACGTAGCAGTAGCTAGAACAACTCGATAAACATCTGAGACTCAGTGGTATCTTTTTATTTTTAATGTTTTAATCTCTTCTATAGTACTCATATCTCCCGTTTTTTTTTTGCGAGACTCAGACCAGAGTTCAGTATAAACAAAGACCGTACATAGATCCATTCATTATTACATATTTTTCCATACTCTTGTTGATACATGTTGTTTCCATGTTGCATAGTTGGCTAGTTGTAAATATAAAGAAAGTTTTGAGATGTTATTATCGATATTTTTACTTAATACTATTTTGGAACCAAAAGATGAAATGCTAACCCAGAAGTAAGAGTTCCAGGGATCGTATTAAAACTGTTGCTGTTAAGATGTCGAATTGATGAAGATGTCCAATAACTGATTTTTCAACACAATATGTGATGCTTCAACAGCAGATGTTAAAGAATTTGAGATATCTGAAGGCATTTTAACACTATTTCTTTATTGTTCAAAACACGACACAATTAGAGATAAGTTGGTTGATAGAAAGCCGTTAATCAAAGTGTTCAAGGAATTGCAATAGAATATAGCATAGAATGCGGTTTCGGTGTTTCCACTTTTACTGACAAAAAACTGAAGACGAGTGTAAGGGATTATTGTATTAAAGATTAACAAACATAATCCCCAAATTAATTGTTGTATATATTCGTGTCCACCCTTCCGAGATGCGTGCATAAAACCACAACTCTAAACATGCAGAAACAACAAAGCTAACCACAGTATTTCAATTTTGTGGCAGTTTGTAAAGCTAATAACTTCGCAGCCATGTCGTATAACGGACATAAGCTAGATTAATTATTATTAATGTCGTCCAATGATCAGACTATACCCAGTAGTATCCATTTCTGCATATTGATACACTGGATGTGATTCTGCAAGATCAACTCACAGCGCAAACAAGTTATATAATTATACTGTATCAAGACAAACTGTGACTCGTTCAACTTTGGAGCAAGGAAAATTGGCATTCATGAAGTTTCCAAAACTATTTCAGTATATGGTCCTAAATCCAGAATGTACAATATCGGGTATTGTTTATTTTCGGTCTTCAAGACAAATATCTTTCAACAAATGGGTAGATAAATACAAGCGGACAAGACCCAAATTAGTAATGTTTTAGTTTTCCTCTCATACTTATAAATGTCTACAGTAATCAATCAAAGACTCGACAATTTACACATAAATTCTTTGCACGTGATGTTAAGGTTGAATCTACAAGAGTCTCTAATCAATTGTTTGTTTGTACTGTGTTGTGATGTTATTAATTTTAATACTTATATTGTTTTTCTGCGGTTAGCATTAGCCAGTGCAAGCGCGACTCAATAATTTAACTACGAGGATGCAGAACGACATCCCAAAACTTCTTGAAATTCTGTCTAAGCAAATCGAACCGCAAGAGAAGCATTTGGATAGCTAATGCACCAAGAGCAAATTCAACAATTGTGCTAAGCATTACACTCGGGTCAGCCTTTTGCCCAGACCAACATTCAATTCACTCCGTTCGATCCTTCAAGTGAGTTGTGAAGAGAACATCTGTCTCGCTTCACTAACTTCTGTGAAGCAAATTTCATTCCCGAAAATCGCAGGGCCATAACATTTCTAACCATCCAAAGCAAGGAAATATACCAAATGGTTAAGACAGCTACCACACAGATCCCCGTGCCTAAGCTTGTCGATAGCCTGTCATGGGATGAGCTAAAAGGAATTATGAGTGCCAATTTAGACTCAAAGAAATTTCTTATCTGCGAGAGGCATATGTTTTATACTGAACTTATATGGATTCAGGGAGAAACAATCCATGAACTAGCAGCAAGAGTTCGAACAAAGGCGTATATTTGCGACTTTGTTTCGATAGTTGATCCACAAGATTAGGCACTAAAAACGGCTTTTATATGTGCATTCAACGATGAGTCTGTTTTAAAGGCCATACTCTATAAATCCGCCGATGGCTTGACCTTTTCGCAGGTGGTTAAAATGGCCACGGAAGGAGAAGAGGCTTTTAGAACGGCAAGAACGCAACTATCCGCTGAAACGCAAGAAATCGCCAAGGTGGATATGCCCCTTAAATTCCAAAAATATGGGAACAAAACAGCTAAGCGGGGCTTGTTATATGTGTGGAAGAACTTGTCACATTAGACAAAATTGCAAATTTCGTGATTACATACGATTTCTGCTCTATAAGGGTCATATCAAGTGGGTCTGTCGAAAGAAGAAATCAAAAAATAGCTCAGATAAACCAAATCTAAAGGGCGATACAAAAATTTAACTTCAAACCGGAAAAAACATTGCTTGAGTTTCTTACGCAGTATCGCAGGATTCCGCTTCAAAATGGGAGATCGCCAAGTGAACTTTAGAATGGTTCGCAAATTCGAAGCCAATTGGATACTTTTACACCTCTCACCCCAAAAATTCGTTTAAAAGAATTCATCATGCCAGAGAAATTTCGATTCGTAAAGGTGGGAGCAAAATGTGATGCCAGAAATCCAAGAAGTCAATCAGATCAGTCTCCAAAGTGGCTTAAGGCAGCCATTTCTAAAATTCTAGGTCCTGGACATGTACTTGTAACATTGGAAAATCAAAATTTACAAATGAAAAGACACATCGAGCCACCTCGTCCATGCTACCAAAAAGAAGACTTAAGATTTCTCACTCTTCTTACCTACTTGGAATCTTCCCGGCGAAAAGAAACCAGAAGAAATTCAAAAACCTCCTGTGCCTATTAGATCTGGTAGAGTACGTAAACCTACGCGTGTTTTCCAAATGCCAAAGTTTCGACAAAGATCTCGAAGGAGGAGAAGGCGGAACTAACTAACCGTAGGGGGAAGATGTTGTGACGTTATTAATTTTAAATACATTATTTTTCTGCGGCTAGCATTAGCTAGCGCAAGCGAGACTCAACATACTGATAATGCAGCAACCACAACGGTAGCATTCGATGGACGATTTTACACTGATAAAGAATTTTATAGCTCTGGTTGTATTGATCACAGATTATCAACAAGCATGACTGATAGCTTCAGCAGAGACGTGATTGTTAAACTGGATCAGTCAATGACCACGTTTCATTTATTGAAACATTACAATACATGTCGAGCATAGGCATAACACCTGTCATTTTGCATACTAACGAAATCTGCAACGAATGAACGACTCTCATATTACCCACGTGTAGATACCCGTTTCAAAAATTACTCTTATTACTTGAATTAAAAAGAGGAAGAACTTCTAAATAGAATTCAGCGTATTGCTCAGACTAACTGAATGTTTTACATCCTTCATTAATTCAAATCTATTTTTGGCAAGTTAGAAATAGATAGTGTTACATCGCATTTACTTTTGTTTTTGTACATTTTCGTATATAATGAACTGTATAACGTTATACTTGATACTGAGAAGATTAATCCAACATCATGGTGAGGAAGAATCACATGAACATTCACAAAATTAATCTATAAAAACTTTGGCCATACTGTAGATGTTCATTTACGGTTAAGACAGCGTTACTTGCTGGCGTGGACATTAAAACAAAAATTGAAGACATGGTAAGTCCGTTATCATTAAGAAGAAAGGGACTGTGTACGATAATAAATGGTCGAATGCTTGGATCGCTTTTTCTGTTTTCCCTGTTATTTTATTAATTAAATTTTGAAAACTTTCATAGGAATTTTTTGCTGTACGCAAAGCGGCAGGAATCAAAATTGGTGAAACTGTAGAAAACCCGAAAAGTTTTTAAGACATTTTTGATCCTCCTTCAAACAATGAAACTTAGTTAGAATCCCCATATTTCAAAATTAAGAGAAACCAGCTTCAGAACCCTTAAATTACTGGAAAAATGAGCATAGGTTTCCAGAAAGATATGTTTTGGATATACAAGTTTCAACAGAAGTCGAACGTTTATTTAGTGCAGCTGGATTGTTGTTGAATAATTTAAGAAAACAGATGTCACAATCTCATTATAAACTCAGTGCATATCCGATTTGCATCCGATAAATGTTATGGAAATAATCATGAAATTACTTAAAGTATCTTAATTATTAGAAAAAGTTGTATAGAAAAAAAATGATACTATGATGACTGAGCTTGTTGACTCACAAACAGAATAGACAGTTATATTTGATTCTCTAATACTTGGGAATAAATAATTTATAAATTCTGCTGTTTGGCATTATTTTGACTCTGTTTACAGTCGTTTTAAAAGTAGGCCTGCTTATTAGACACAATTTAAAAATTGGGATAATTTTCATTATTCTACTTTAAAAGTATTCTAAATCATATTGAGAATCCTATGGGATGGTAAAACTAAAAACATTTGAGGTACTTGATTCACAATTTAGAAATAAGTCTTGACAGAAGTTCATATAGAATATTAAGAATTGGGAACATTGTAAAGTCTGTTCCATCAGGTAACCTAAAAATTGTTTGATGGATCAAAAGACCAGTTTAAATTGAGTACGAACGTATTATAACATACGATTGCATTGTTTTAATGAAAATTTTTATTTTGACAAATATAATGGGAAAGTTGTTTGTGAAATTAAGCATGATTTATATTTTGTCAATGCGATAGATTAGTACATTGAAAATTAAATGTACCCACATTTTGAAAATATTGTTGGGTATTCATCAGAACTGGCCATGTGACATATTTTGTCCCATCTCATACCATCAACAGACAAGTCTCTTACCATCTGACCAGTAGAGTGAGATGGAATCAGGTCATGGGAAGATTGTAGTTTAAACAGATAAACAATCCATTTCTTTAATTTCGACGTGTTATTATTTTGAGTCAGCAAACCGAGAAAGTTCCTCTAAAGCACTGCTAGTGGTTGATACAAGCATGAGTTGTCTAAATGATTTGGGTGATGAATATTCACTTGAAATATCCGAAACAGTCGTAAAATTTAATTTCCCCTCAATATGATGTCATTTATTGAAATATATTGATGACGATTTGAGTGTTTTTTGTGCAGTTAGATTTAGTCCATTTCAGTAGGAATTGGCTGGTGAGAAGTTTGATTCTTATAACATTAAAAGATTTATTTAATGATTTCTCAATTAAAAATGAATTTACGATTAACATAATCGATATAACTAATAGCTGAGTTTAGGAATAACTTTTTGGATAAAAGGCCATAAAACCTAGATACTTCTAATTTATTGACACATATTTTTGAGATTGAGAGCTGTATGAAACTTATAAATTTTATGTTCATCGTCTTCGTGCTGCCCTAATTAATCATACTATTACACTCTTGTTGTGTTTTACAGTCCCAACGGCAGTTTAAGATAATGTAATTTCCTTGTTATCTAACATGTCTCGAATTAGTTTGTTATGCACACGCCGGCAAAAAATAAACTCACTGATACAATCAAAAGTGCCAGATGCGGCTTTGAGTAGTTCACAACAAGGATGACTCATTCACAGGTTTGTGGAATCAAAAATCCACTGCGTCTTATACTAAGATTTTTGATAATTTTGTATGGTCAACGTAAAATATTTCGCAAATCAGAGAAATGTGATGCAACAATTTCATAATCTAAGATATCAGACCGTGTAATAGTAAAATTGATGAATAGTGATGAAATGCTGCTGATACAGATTAACTATTTGATAAGTTAGATATTTCTATAAAATAGATCAAATACTAATGCATAATTGACTTAGTTGAAAAAACGCCTTTTGTATAATAAGAACACCCTCAATATTCTTTGTTGTTTATTGATCTATCTAAGATGGATCAATATCGATACAGCGTTGTTTAGGTCGCTTCTCAGTGATTATGCATAAAATGTTAAAGTTTTTATTGACAGTTTTAACGCTATATCAAGCTTTAGCTTCGACCAAACGATGCTACATCAATACAAGTGAGTCATAGTGTAATTAAGCTGAGGAAACTACTGCTATTTTCAATTACTTTGATAATCATAGAATCAACTACTGCCGACGTGAGATAGATCCTAAACTTAATAGAGAATTAATTCAAGAATTAGAAACAATACTGAAATATGGTATGTTATTGTATTATCAGATCTGCAATGTGTATATACGCATTTTGATGTAAGATTAATGAAGTTTTTAAATTCTTGGCGTTAGAATTATATTTTAGTACAGAAATGGACCCCGATAGAAAAAGAATGATGATTAATTATTACACCAATTCAGCCTTTCCCAATCGAGCTTGTCATCCCAATGTGCGTAGATACAAAGAATTTTCAAGGTTTAACTTTCCTTCCCTATCATCACAGTTTATCCCAGCGGCAAGGCTTAATAAGGAAATCGTTGAGGCAACATGCCAAATGGCTAAATTAAGAAAGGATTTTTTGAGGTTGTTTTATTTTTTAAAAAGTATTAGTTTGTTTTATCAGATCCCCATGCGTTCGATTTAACTAATGACCTAGTCATATACGTCTATTGGTTTCATAATGAAAGTGATAATAAGAAGTCCAAAGCAGATATTCTCAGAGAGGCATTTAATGAAAATGGTTTCAGCTGGCTACCTCAAAACATTTTTTACAAACAAATGGTGATATGTATGGCTAAAAAACTCTCTTCCATTATTAACAATAAGAAAATAAATTCTGCCAGATATGCCAGAAATCATAACTTTAAGTTTCATTAGGCTAATATTTTTATTATTACCACAAATGTGATTTATAAACATTTTTTGTCCACATTATCATTTCAAAAAATATGTTAATTGTTAACATGGATACGGATCTCAAAATACTATGTGTGATTTACCTTGAACTAAGAATTTTTAGGCTCAACACAGTGCAGTTTTGAATAAAGCCAACAATTATCATCTGAAAAATGATAGTCGTTGATATATCAAGAAAATTTATCTTCATTGTTATTTTTTTGGGGAAAATATATTTAAACTATAACGAAAATCAAAAGGTAACCAAATATAGATTATTTTATATTTTTCGAGAACTCAATTGTAGATGATTGTAAAATGTTTAAATATTTAAATGATCTCAATTCCCCCGGTTATAAGCAAGGAATATATTTTTATAAACTATTTACTTTTCCTGAAGTTACATCAATATTGACACATTCTTTAAATAGACATATTGCCAAAACATCGCACTGAATATCAAGAATGAATCAAACATTAAAAGACTCTAAAATTAATAATTACACATGTTAACCACGTGCATTCGTTCTAACGAAGTTTTGCTAAAACTACGTTTCCACGTTAAATTACTGACCTTAGTCAAGAGTTGTTATGTTATTTTTATCGAAGTACCACACCCCCTCCCCACTTTAAACCGTGATTCCAACATAAAGTTTTAAAAATGCAACGTAGTTGTCAAATAAAGTATTGATATAAATATTATGGCTCTACAATGAATTCAAAAATGAAAATTTTAAAGACAAACAGGAAATAAAGTTCAAAAATTTAGGCCTATTAGTCATCATTCATTGATGTATCTTTGAACTCAAACTTCAGGTCTTGATGATTAATTTGCCTCGAGATTAACATAATAAGTTGAAAGCAGAGATGAATAAGAGTCTGGGGTAAGACTAGGTTGTCTTTAAGGGTGACACGTGAATTGATCGCAAAGAAAATTGATCGACAATCCCTACTCTGTAAAACGAGCGCACACGAAGAGTTGATCGCAACATTTTTTTTAATAATTTTAATGGATCCAATAAATTTGTAAGTTATGTTTCTTTTATAATAATTATTTTTACACTAGCATTAGGACAGACCAAAATTTAATTAGACATGAAAGGGGAAAACCTTTATTTGCAGTAAATGGATTCATCTTTCACCGAGAATGAGAGAGTGGGTAATTCATTGTTTGGAAATGTGCTAAATATAAAAAAAGAAAGTGTGGGGACGAGGAAAAACCTGTAACCAATAATTTATTTTAACAAAAGCTCATTGTCATGGCCCTGATATTTTAAAAAATTCACGGGAAAAAGATCGTAAATGAAATAAAAATTCCTGCAACGATGCAAAAAAATTCAGCAAACCAGCAAATTATTTCTATGATCACAAAATATTACACCTATTGTTATGGCTACACTTCCTTCGCTTCAAAGTTTTACTCAGACCATTCAAAGGTTTAGATACTTCAATAATATTCCCATGCCTTCACCGTAAAATTCTCTTGAGCTTGTTATACCTGAAAATTTGAGGGATACATATGATAACCCATAACTTTGTTTGAACGATGAAAATGTTGCTGGAAATCGACTTATTTTGTTTTCAACCTAGCAAAATCTACCCCAGCTCTCTCAAAGTACATTTTGGCTTGCGGATATAACTTTTAAGACCTTCCTGGCATATTTCAGCAGCTTTACAACATTAACGCTTTGTTGAACAATCAAGCCGTCCCTTTGGTACACGCCTTATTTCCTCAAAACACTGATATAATCTATCGAAGCCTTTTCAATTATTTAAATACTTTAAAAGATAATCTACGACCCACAGTTATCATGATGAGTTATGAAAATGCAGTAATCAGCGCTGCTTCTCTTTCTTTTCCGAATTCATCTGTGAAAGAGTGTTTCTTTCATTTTACCCAATCTTCCTGGTGGAAACATTCAAACAAATAGTGACATAAGAATAAGATATTTAGAGGACACAAATTTTGCTTGTCATCTTAAAATGTTGGTTTCGTTGGCTTTTGTTCCTACCGTTCACGCAATTGGTGCCTTTAATGAACTGATGAGAATGCCATTTTTTACGAGTAATTCAGCAATATTAGAGCCACCATTATTATCCTTCATAAACAATTACACAGGGAAAATTAAATGATACAACATTAATCCACGGTCAAAATATTTACATAGTTTTTGGAATGTATATAATTCACCCATCAACGATCTTCCTAGAACTAACATTAGCGTTGAAGGGTGGCACAAATCATTTTTAGGCTTCGCTAAAGCATCGAATCAAAATATATTCGCCTTCCTACAGATGTTAAAAGATTATCAAGGGTTGAATACCCTCGTAATCACTCAAATACTTGCGGGATCACTTAATCCAATCCGTGGAAGATAATATACAGACAGCCTTGCGTTTACGGATATAGCCCTCAACTTTAACATTCTAAAAACGTTAACAATCTTGAAAGAATCAGTTTTATTATAACTTTTTAGTTATAAAATACTTACTTTTTGGTGATTTATTTTTAAATAAACATTTTAAATATCCAAAGTATTGATAATATAATATCCAAGCGAGTAATATTATTCTGTTTTTAAAATAAATTTATAAATAATCTGCTTTCAGCTATAAATAAAAGATTGCGATCAGTTGTTCGCATAGTTTCTTTTTTGCAGAGTAGGGATTAGCGATCAATCTTCTTGAGATATATTTTCATGGAATCGCCTTTCAGAAGAGAAATCTATGGCCTCAAAAAGGCCTCATCTAATAGCCTGGTTTCATCAACTCGGGAAATCAAGAAAATCGAACCCGATATCCTTGATAAAATAAGGGACAGTTTTAAGATTATCGCTTTCGATGATCAATCTCTAGTTTTAAAAAATACTTAGTACTTCAAGACATTCCATTTTTGAAGAAATTAGACCATCTACCACTCGGACTACAATCCACAATTAAAGGTGGCATGAATTTATCAAGAACCTTCAATATATCACTAGAAACAGTTTTATTTTCAAAATTTCAGGAAACGGACATGGCTACAAAATCAAACCTTGAAGGAGAAATCAAAGTCAAAATAACTACAGAAATAAAACCATCGATTAAGGATAAAATCAAGGAAAACATGATCATAATTTATATTCGACATCAATAGCTGTTTAAATTTAAGGTTGAGCATTATCACAGTCTAGAGGTGGATTAAAAGAGCTTATCGCAACCATAAAATGACCAAACGAGTACCAATATCCTAAAAAGATCGAGATACCAAGGCTAGAAGGGTTGCTTATATCACCTGGAACAATTCGCTGCCGTCAAAATACACCACAAGAATCTGATCTCATCCATGAACATCCATTTCGTCACACGATGCGTTCCAATTCATAGTTACCAAGAGACGCCAACCCAAATCCTGTCATTTAAATTTCTTGGGCTCCAAATGTTATGTTGATTTTTGGCGTCAACTCCTTAAACATCATATATTGTTAAATTATTTTCACCACTGTGAATAGCCTTATCTATCAAGAGTTTTTAGCAAAAGCTAAAGTTTGAAGTACGGGGTATGGTGATTATGATGTCGTCATGGAAAATTCCATAATCCATTATGTTAAAATGACACTATAAACGAGTTTTATTTTAAAGGTGATTACATATTTATTAGTTTTGTTTTAAATTACATAGGTTACTTGAAAATGTGTAATGTTTTATATTCGGAAATGATTGTAAACCCCTTTATTCCTGGTTAAAAATACTGTTGTTGATCCTCCTTGTCGGTTATCTTCTATTCATTTTCAATTCAGATGTGACGTCGATGATTTATGAAAATATGAAGGCGCCATTAATCAATAAATAGATTTATATCGGAAGAGCAGGAACACAATTAAATCGTACGTTACAAAACTAATTTCATCGGGAAAAAGATTTATAATGGAATACGGGACATTTAAGCCTGTTGGAAGAACAGGGAAAGGAAGTAATACCCGGAAAATCCAAAAATGAGCTCGTCATCGAGACATATTCCGATTCTCAACATCTGGAATAATTTAAAAAGCTATATTTTTTTGATATGGGCTCATAAGTTAAAAGTATCTTCATTTGTTAGAGGCACAGATTGTCGAATACCTGTAGGTGATCCATGAAACAATAGATTTCGATATTTTTCTGATTGCCTATTGATCAAGATTATACAAACTCAGCAATGAATGTTTTTAAAAACTTGGACATGTTAAGGAGGTAGGACGTTCATCAGAATTCGGAATTCTTTGTTATTCTATCAGTTTGTAATCTGTGGCAGAGAGAACCTTAATAAATACGAAATTTACACCAAAAAAGCGCGTTATAACCCCGTAAAAACCCAGCGTTGAGCTGCGAAAGAGCTTTTTTGTGATCAACAGCCAATAAGTTTTTATATCGATAAAACATGATTGAAGAGGATCATCTTTGTAGGGATTGAAGCCAAACATGGCAGATACTTCGGATAAAGCTACACCAAACTTTTTTGTCAAAAGCTGAAACACTTTCTTGCGTACTTTAAGCCATTCTTTATGACAAAAAAACTGCACTTAAGTTCCTCTTGTTCACATTCATTTGATAATATATTGGAGCTGATAAGTTGCATTCTAAGTCATATTCCCAGACACTAATGGCTTCAATGATAAACTAATTTCCTTTAATAGTGTCGAATAATACTGGGATTCGGACCTTGATAAATGACTATTCCCCTTTACGGTTCAGAGCTGTACATTGAAAATTTATTTAAAAAAGAAATTGGTTTTTGGGACTAATTTCAATATACTTAGTCATTTTTTGACCAATGAAACCATCAGTATTGCATCTTCATAGAATTACCCCATTTTCTTTCAATAAAATGAGAAAATATATAAAACACCAAGATCGTATACCTCAATCTAAAGAAGCCTGCAAATTAATTGAAAAGATAAAAGATATTTAAAATAAAGTGTTTTATGGAAGAATAACTCATGATAAAAGCGCATTAAGCCAAAGTTGAATGACCTTAATCATCACGTTTTAAGGCATATTATATTCTAAAGAATAAGAATCAACTACACATTAAGCTAAAGCAATTTATAATGTCCAATTTTATTTATGTTCACATCCTTGCCCTAATCCGACTCTCTTTAAAGCTGTCTTCTTGTCTCCTTCAAGTAAATCGGAAATTCTGAGTGGTTCAGCTGAACGAAGTCATGAGTATGTGTTTTTATCTAGGTGAGACCTGTAACATAATTAGCATTCATTGATAGACCAGAAATTAGTAAAGTTCATTTCATTATAAGGGCATGCGACAAACAATTCTGGAGGATAAAATGACACAAAAATGAATAAGCGAATACCACTGATGTGTCAAAAAAAGTAAAACACTACTCACACAAAGCTTATTTTTAAATAAAAAAGTCTGAAAACATGATTGAAGGTTACTGTAACATATTAATCGTGATCCTTCGATAGTTAATTATTATTATCCTCTTCAGTAATATCTTATATTGACGACGGGGGAATAATGGTCAAAAAGTGTTCAGATGACCAGGAAATCTGCGACCAAACCGAAGAGCTCGAGATAAAGGCCATAGCTAAGTCTTGGAGTGATAAGCAACTCTACGGGAATCTGTTGTTAGCCTGCCCAGAAGAACTCAGAGCCCACATCAGGTCATTGCGACCAAAAGAGATCGAGAAGAAACTCGCCTAAACAAAATCAGCAATAATAGCCTATTTCGAGGCCAGAGTGCCGAAAGACGTCATTTTCGACTTTTTCGTGTGTATCCAGCGCCTTCCGTATGAAACCGTTGCTGATTTCGTTTCAAGATGTCATTCTTTAATCAAGCGCTCAAACCCCAACTGCGATGTTTCGGAGTTGGATGGGATTGTTAAATCCAAGATAATACATTCGCTACTCAACAGTATTCAATCGGTCATGGAAGCGTTCAAGGTGGACACCCTAAAGACATTCGCCACTAGGTGTCAATCTGTCTTGACCTCAAGCAGAAATAACCAGGCTATTGCAACCCTTGAATGCGAGGATTCTTCTCCCAAGTTAGAGGACGCGACAGTCTCGTCGATTACTCAAAACCTTAGCTTGTTTAAAAGATTTGAGCAAATTGAAAAGAAGCTCTCGGCCTTTGAATTTTCGGGGCGTCCGAAACCCTACCCAACGAAGAAAGAATCCTGCTCAAAATGTGGCTAATTCAGGCACACAACCGAGGAATGCTGGGGGAACGCCACCTGCAAGAATTGTGGACGTAAGGGCCATCTCTCCAGAAAATGCCCTGAACCTTATAATCCAGATATTAAAAATAAATTTGTTTCCTCATACTCTTCCTCTGTTGACCCGATCAACCCATTTATTGATATCACAATACTCTCTTCTAATAAGATTGTTAAAACCCTTGTTGATACGGGGGCGTGCGTTTCTATAATCAAAAAATCGGTACTCGGGAACAATATCGCAAATCCCTGTAAACTCGAATTGGTCTCTGTTAGTTGCCAGACAATTAAACCACTCGGCAAAGCGTCAATTAATTTCTCTTTGAACGGGCTAACCTATAACTGGAATTGTATTGTCCTTGACAACTGCAAATTCGACTGTATTATTGGATTCGACTTCATCATAGACAACCATATGATAATTGACCCAAACAACCATAAAATGCTACTCGCGAATGACCAAGTTAAAAACGCCGCTCCTTTTGTTGAAGCCAACGTTAAAGACATAAGCCATCTACTCAGAAAATGGAGTCATATCTTCTCGAAACACGAATTCGATAATGGATATTCAAACATCCTCCAGCATCAAATTAATACCGCGAACCTTACACCAATAAAGAGTCGTCCCTATAAAATCCCCAAAGTTCAACAATGCATCATGGAATCATTGATACAGGATCTGTTAACAAATAATATTATACGCAAGAGCAAAAACCCTTGGTGTACCCATGCACTACTTGTAAAAAAGAAGGATGGAAGCAATGGGCTTTGTATCGATTATCGGCGACTCAACTCTATCACGAAGAGAGACCAATATAGTTTACCTTTAATCGACGAATTAGTTGATCGCCTGGCTGGCTCAAAGGTCTTCTCTATAATAGATCTTAAAAGCGGATTCTGGCAATGCTTTATGAACGAAAGTGACAAACAAAACACCGCGTTCTGTCCTGGACCTGACTTAGGACTTTATGAATTCAATGTTATGCCATTCGGTTTAACTAATGTCCCCGCCACTTTCCAGAGACTCATGGATAATATCCTTGGTCAAACAATCACTATTCTGCTTACCTCGACGACATTCTAATATTTTCAAAAGAAATCAAGTCCCATTTTGAACACCTTGAAGAGGTTTTCAACAAACTTTCTAACGCTGGCTTGAAACTCAAAATATCCAAATGTAAATTCTGCTTACCAGAAATAAACTACCTTGGTTTCATCGTATCTTTTGAAGGGATAAACCAGATAAAAATAAGATAAACCCAATAAAAGACTGGAAGAAGCCCAGGTGCATAAAAGAGTTGCAAGCATTTCTTGACGTTTGTGGTTATTATCAACGTTTTGTTAAAAATTATGCGGAGATAGTTTCCCCATTGTACAGATTAGTGAACAAATCCATACCATAGATATGGAATACAGTATGCGAAAAATCATTTTCTGACATTAAGCAAAAGCTGATCGAAATCCCATCATTGAATTACCCGAACTGGAATCTCACATTCCATTTATATTGTGGCGCTTCCGACCATGCAATCGGTGCAGTACTCTCACAAATGGAAGACGGAACAGAAAAACCCATTTCATTCTTCAGTAAAACACTAACTTCGGCCCAACGGAATTATTGTACATCAGATAGAGAGTGTCTCGCAATTGTGTCCGCCATAAAAATATTTTGATACCACCTCTATGGAAACAAATTTCACGTTTATACTGATCACCATCCCCTCATATATCTACGTTCAGTTAAAAATTTAAACGGAAAACGAGCTCGCTGGATTTTAGAATTGGAAGAATATAATTTCGAAGTTCACCATATTCCTGTAAATAAAAACACTGTAGCTGATGGACTATCCCGATCCCTTGCTGCAATCCAAATTTCAAGTAACCTAAATATGGCATTAGAACAAACGAAAGACGAACGTTTATCGC